>JBAMJV010014652.1:0-22747 GCA_037951105.1 Echinarachnius parma
CAAGACAATTACCCCCCAAGACTACTACCCCCAAGACAACTACCCCCCGGATAATTACCCCCGGACGATTACCCCCCAGACAATTACCCCCCGGACAACTACCCCCCGGAATATTACCCCCGAAAACAACTACTTCGTTACGTACTTAAATGTACTCTAGCGTACTCTAACGTACTTTACCGTGCACAAAACCAGCATCGACAGTCTTGATCGAGACATGTTTAAGCAAACAAATAAGACAAATTTTACGAGTTTATTGATAAATAAACCCTATTGACGTTGTTTAGCGTAGTCTAGCGTAGTTGCTTCCGTAGTCTACCGTACTCAAGCGTAGTCAGACGTACCACTCCGTACCTGTCCGTGAGCGAGCTGCACCCGCATTACCGAAGTCTAGCGTAGTGTAGCGTAGTTTATGGTACTTAAACGTACTTATCTGTACTCTTCTGTGGCTCATCACCGTACCTTTTCGCATTTTATCGTAGTTTGACCCACATTTAATTACCCTACGGATCACTACGTCCACTACCGTAAGTATGACCGGCCCAAAAAAGTCTGACTTTTAGTTTTGAAATGCCAGAGGGGTGTGAAATAGTACACGATTATCCAAAAAAGTCTATCACTCAAGCATGCTGTCTGGCAGTGATATCAGAACGACAGCTTTCTTTCCACCGGTTCATATAAATTTAATGATTATCCTACTTTCAAAATGATTTTGCGATAACAAAAAACACACAGATGGCATGCATATAATATTACCCACTTCAACCCTTATGTCTAGTTCCCACGCTCAAATCGTTACACATGGATGTACAGTTACTAATGAAAATTGCTTTCGATTCACATAAGATATTCATATTGTAATGACATTGGCCTTTATAATGGTTAATGTCATGGGTTATTTGTTTGTGACTTTAAGATACGGAAATGTGTTACACTATACACACCATTTCCAGTCGTACATTTAGAGGATAAACATGCACTTTTACAAATTCAAGTACCTTACGAAATTAACTATAATAGTCTATACAACAACTTTCTAAATCACGCGCCGTAACAAAAATCACATTATCAACAAACGGTGGGAAAATAATGATGATGCACCAACAGCATTCAACAAAGTGTAACGATGACAACGACAAGAAAGCCGACGGACAGACGCTGCAACTCGAAGACTCGCGGCTGGTGCCGATATCCCAAGACCTGACCCACTACGCAAGGGCCGGTGTTGTCTTTCGGGATCACTCAGACTGGCTCCCGGTCCTGGACCGTTGGATCGGGAACGAGTTTTCCCGCCAAGTGGTCGACAAATTGGCGGCTCGTTTTGAGGGCTGCGAGAAGCTGAATATACTAGGCGTTGGAAGCGGATCAGGTAATAACACAGATCCACATTAGCTAGCTAGCTAGCTTGCCGGACATGGTTACTTTTGTTAAGCTTGCCGACGGGGAGTCTTACGTCATACGCATATTATTTGCATACATTACCGAAGCGGTCTATGGGCTTATAAAGGTTGGTTTCATAACAGAAAGAACACAGTGTGCCACAGTGTTAAATTGAAGCGTTTTAACAGTGTGAAAACCAACTCACACTGTGAACTCACTATGCACACTCTGTGATCACACTGTGAACACACTGTGAGCGCACTGTCCCCACAGTGTAAAATTGCCTGCGTTCAGAGTGTTGAAAAAAGTGCGCTCACACTGCATCTCAGCAATTTCACAGTGTGATGAGTGTTCACGCTGTGAACACGCTCCAATTTAACATAGTCTTCATAGTGTGTTCAAACTGCGGTCCACACTGTGAAACACTGTGTATTCACACTGTGGCACACTGTGTTCTTTCCGATAGGGAGGACAGTTATTTTCATGGCGTTTACTCCCGGACAAGCCCCCATGTTATGGGATCAGTCATCTCACTTCCATTCATCCGATCACGCGAATCAGCTCATGAAAGAATCCGATTGTGAGACACGACTACCGTGTACGGCAATAAATGCCATGTTCACAATCCAAAACATCGTACAAACAGATGACAAGCTACGAGTATCAAAGGTAATACATTACAATAAATAATTTGGTCGCGAACTGGTAACTTTGTTTAGGGTTGAGAGGAAAAATAAAACTTCTGAGCGTTAGAAGTGGATTGGTTGGCCTAAATTATCTTCTTCTTCTCCTATTATATACGTATCTGCTTCTTCTGCTTTCGCTCGTTCATTTACATTCGCCTGGTGTGGCTGTCCGATACAATCGTATGCAAAGTTTGCCTTGGTCCATATGTGGCAACATAGTTAATATTTATATTTTTGCGTTGGTTTGAATTTATGTCACGCAGGTGAAATCGATCTGGAGATGACACTAAGCATCGGCTCTCGTCTGAAGACAAGAATCCACAACACAGTGGTCGAACCGGCAGCCGCCCAACTCGACATGTACCGTCAGCATCTGACGTCGATGAAGAAGCAGGCAGCAATCGTCGACGGCGGCCTTGAGGATATCGAGTTTGATTACAGACAGCAGACGATCGAGAAGTTTCTCAATGACGAGATAAATCGTGACGTCAAATACCACTTCATCAGTGCCATCGAGTCCCTATGTCACGTGAAGAATTACCGTGACGTCATTGAGACTCTCCGCCGTCGATTGGAATATGGAGGCGTGCTGCTCATACAACTTGACTCAGGTTAGTGAGACTGTCATAGTCTGAAAGATGGGGGCGTGCTGCTTATTCAGCTTGACTCAGGTTAGAGAGACTACCATACTTTGGAAGATGTAGCTAGACTACATCAGGCTATTATACCAAAATACATTTTCCCCAGATGCGACAAGATTATGGAATTCCCTTCCATCAAACCTTGTCGGAAGCACCTCCTTGGATACATTCAAGCAGTGGGTTTCGCAAATAAAAGAAGAAGAAGAAGAAGAAGAAGAAGAAGAAGAAGAAGAAGAAGAAGAAGAAGAAGAAGAAGAAGAAGAAGAAGAAGAAGAAGGAAAGAAAGAAAGAAAGAAAGAAAGAAAGAAAGAAAGGGGCGTACTGCCTATTCAACTTGACTCGAGTTAGTATTACATGTGTAGTTCGAATTCTTAAATCAGACGCGCTGTGTCATCTTGCGAACGCCTAGCACACGATGTGCACAGACTCAATAGTATACTGTAGTTCGCACAAACCATCGAACCAAAAAGTCGATGGCACAAACTAGACTAGCTACTATACGATGATTGTACAGGATGGGACAGGATATAGGCTACGATCGCCACTCATGACATCATCGTCGAGCTGTAGTGCCTGTATTTCAACGTTTGAACGTTTGAACGTTCGTAACTATAGGCTAGTTTGTGTGTACTACATAACACCGAGACAGTGTGTATTTTGCACCATGACAAGGTGTTTGCAATATGGCACCACGTGTCTTATTGACGAAATATAATTATGGCAATTTTATTTTATTTTTGTGTGTGTGTGATGGCTTTAATTTCCCGGCATCAATCATCACATCAACAAAATTAAGGGTTTTTTCTGGGAAATGAAAACAACTAAATAATCACAATTATTCATCTCTTTTTCCAAAATTTCGTATAATTATGGAAAATAGGAAAAATTTAAAGGCAATGAAATTAATTTTACCAGAACATTTCATTATTGTCAAACAGTCAGTGAATAATTAAATCAACCGTTTAATTCTTATTGTTGTTCTTTCAGAAAGAAGTAGTTGGATGTTGCTGATGGAAAAATACCCGCAGATCCAGGATACAACAGACATATATTCGGACACCATTCGGAAGTTACTCGACAAACACCCGATCCCGTACGAGTTTTCCCGATTTGAAGTTCGGGTGGATATCACAGGATGCGTGCCTTCCGACTCTCGAAAACTGCGGGAAGAGGACAGTCTGGTCTTGGATGTGGCTACCATGACGAAGGATTTCGCCAGTTCCGCTTCGCATGGCTTGTACCAAGGGGTTGTAGAGCTGCTAAAATCAGGAAAATGCACGGAAAAGAGAGAAGACGGAAAGATCTTTTTCAGAGATTTCAGAGCAAGTATAGTTATCGAAAATGTTTAGATAATTTAATTCGGTAACCACATCAGTGCTCTAGGTTGTACGCACGATACGCTCTGTGTATTATCTTAAAGGGTACCACCACCCAAAAGTAATATTCTTATAAATGAAAGGTATTCATCTTTAGTAGTCCATTCCACCAACAAGTTTAGAAAAATATGTTTCCAGAAAAATTTGGAAAACGCATCACCATACTGAAGCATGCGTTCATGGGTTTGCGTAAAAAGACTACATTTTGTCTACGGCGAACGCATCGTCCGGGTTTCTATTTTCTCAAAAATTCCAAACGCACGCGTGAATATAATTGGCGCACTCTCATTGGCGCATACGGAACCATAAGATCATGTTGGTTCCGTAAGTGGTGGTAATTAATTGTATTGTTTATGAATTACACCACCCTTTGCAAAGTGTTATGCATCTATTTAATATCACACAACAGTACCAAAACATATATTTATGTGTTGTTCTTTGCCTGGTGGTCCCCTTTAAATAACACGCTATACATAATATAGGATTTCTCGGTCAATTTCGTAAGTTAGCCACACGAATTCATTTTGTGTGCATTCAATTTCGCCGATTTTGTCACCACAGCTGTATTTTGCAGTTAAAATTCGTTTTTTAGCATTCGAATTCATATAACGATCATTCGAAAACATTTTGTTTGCATTCGATTTAAAACGTGTTTCTATTTCGTAAAATTGTCATTCAATTTAAAGCGAGAAAATTCATGATTACGTAACACTGCCTTCCGTGAAATCCGTTGGCGAAATTGAATGCAAATAGCGTGTTTTTTTTAAATTGAATGCTAAAAGTGGTAAATCACTTGACCGAAGAGCTAAATCGTATGAACAAAATGCAATTTTGAACCACAATTGCAAGCCTTCAGCTCAATTTCGCGAAATTGAATGACACGCTTATCAAAATGAATGAGAAGCTTACGAAATTGGCCGAGAAAACCTATAGTTTCGTGGGTGTATCGCTCACGCACAATTCCGCCTGGTTCTGACGTCGTTTTAATCTTCTCTGTAGCACAGCCATAATAATTATACGGCTCTGCTCTGTACAACCGTATACTCTTGAAACGCCTTCTAAGGTAAAACAATGTAGTTACTTTAAAGGAATAGTTGAGTTTTGGTACAGAGGGCGCTGCACGAAATCATTTTTTTTGGTGAGGTAATGAAAACTGAGTGTCAAATTGAAAGAGCAAACAATTTGAATGAAAGAATAAACTTTATTTGATCAAAATCGGTTCAGAAACAGCTGAAGTATCAATAAATATATTCGATCGGAATAAACCTGGGACCCCAGGTTATGTGCAGGTGTGGGTGTAAAACACACGTATTTGACTTTGGTGAAGCTGCGCGCATACCATAATACTGGCTAATATCAATAAAGTACCAATTACAACTAGTAAAACAATATCAAATAAAACCCAGATAAACAGTTCAAACAATTAAATGATCAGGTTTTGATGAAGACTAAGCAGAATACTTTAATAGAAGATATCCTTTGTATGGGCTTTTTAAGTTTTAAGGGATGTGCATCGTTTTTTTTATGTTTTGGGTTAGGGTTAGGGTTAGGGTTAGGGATTAAACACCCCGCTCGTACCATATCCAGAGTGAGAAAGGTGGGCGGTATCGCCGGAACAGACGTCATCTAAAGAAGCGTCTCGCACCTGAAGGGAACATCCATGTTCCAGCAGACGAGGAAACGGAGGTCCCAGAAGCGTGCTGGAGTGAGTCGAAGCCGCCCTCGCAAGAACGTGACAGGCGCTACCCACTTCGACGTCGCAGACCACCGGATATATTAGATTTGTGATAGAGATGAATACCATTTAGGGCATAATAATCCCTTGGTATCATATAGGTGTCGGGTAGTCCACCCTGGCACTAGCACGTTAAAGCATTTTGCATTAAGGTAAATGTAGGTCTTACATAGCGGATGGTAACCGTAGGAAAGGGGCAGAATAATCCCCTGGTTCCATCTTCCAGGTGTCAGGTAGTCTACCCTGACACTCAAGATTGTAATTTACCAGTATTTTGATATTTGTTATTGTTATGCCAGAGTTACACATGGCATTTTGAAGCTGTTAAAATAGTTGTTGTTGATAGTTGTAGTTATTCATTGAAGTTATTAATTCAACATTTATTCAGTTAGGTGTTAATTTGAAACAGGAATCAGAACTTGGACACGGACTCATAAGTAAATATAAGAAATCAGAAACTGGACACAAAGATTGATAAAATATTGAATGCATGCATGCATTTATTGAAAGGTACAATCAATTGTACATAATGTTATCTCACATAGTTTTAGACAAGTTTAGATAATAAGTATACATTATTTTAATGTGTCTTTGTTAATGAAAAGGGAGATGTAATGAGTGGACTCATAATCATAAATAAAAGTGCGCCATCTCCGGTGAATTACTATATAGGGATTGATATGTAATATCGGCAGTCAAGGAACCAGGCATTGTATGAGCTGGGCCATCGATCTACAAGCAGTTAATAAAGTAAGCTTCCAATTAATACTCGTGTGTCTACTTGTATTATATCACAACATGTTACACTATACACACCATTTCCAGTCGTACATTTAGAGGATAAACATGCATTTTTTACCTTATACGACAACTTTATAAATCACGCACCGTAACGAAAGTACTTTGAAAGCCGCATTATCAACAAACAGTGGGAAAAATAATGATAATGCACCAACAGCATTCAACAAAGTGTATCGATGGCAACGACAAGAAAGCCGACGGACAGACACCGCAACTCGAAGATTCTGGGCTGGTGCCGATATCCCAAGACCTGACCCACTACGCAAGGGCCTGTTTTGTTTTTCGGGATCACTCAGACTGGCTCCCGGTCCTGGACCATTGGATCGGGAACGAGTTTTCCCGCCAAGTGGTCGACAAATTGGCGGCTCGTTTTGAGGGCTGCGAGAAGCTGAATATACTAGGCGTTGGAAGCGGATCAGGTAATAACGCAGATCCACATTATATTAGCTCAATTGGCTTATTCAGAAGGTTGGGTTCAGAAAAGAAAGAACACAGTGTGCCACAGTGTGAACACAGTGTGAACACATTGTGAACACAGTGTGAACACAGTGTTAAATTGGAGCGTTTTAACAGTGTGAAAAACAACTCACACTGTGAACTCACTATGAACACTCTGTGATCACACTGTGAACACACTGCGAGCGCACTGTCCCCACAGTGTAAAATTGCCTGCGTTCACAGTGTTGAAAATAGTGCGCTCACACTGTGCATCTCAGCAATTTCACAGTGTGCTTACAGTGAGTGCACAGTGTGATGAATGTTCACACTGTGTACACACTTCAATTTAGCATAGTATACACAGTGTGTTAAAACTGCAGTCCACACTGTGAAACACAGTGTGTTTAAACTGCGGTCCACACTGTGAAACACAGTGTGTTTAAACTGCGGTCCACACTGTGAAACACAGTGTGTTCACACTGTGGCACACTATGGCACACTGTGTTCTTTCCGGTAGGGAGGACAGTTATTTTATTTCCATGGCGTTTACTCCCGAACAAGCCCCCATGTTATGGGTTCAGTCATTTCGCTCGTTCCATTCATCTGATCACGCGAATCAGCTCATGAAAGAATCCAATTGTACGACACGACTACATGTACGGCAATAAATGCCATGTTCCTACTCCAAAACATCGTACAAACTATGACAAGCTATGAGTGTCAACGGTCATACATTACAGTAAATAACTTGATCGCGAACTGGCAACTTAAGTTTGGGTTTGAGAGTAAAAAATTAACTTCGGAGCGTTAGAATGTTGGAAGTGGATTGGTAAGGCCTGAATTATCTTCTTCTTCTCCTATTATACAGTGCGAGTAAAAAAAAACAAAACCGGACTTTGAAAGCTTATACATCCACAATTACAAACATGTATATGTTGATATTGGTATCATGATAAAGCATGGGAAATTGCCTTTAAAATGATACATCACACAATTTGATCACCTTAAGCATCATCAAGCACGCCCTTATTATCCAAAGTCATGCAAAAACTACCGTGTCCAAGTTTGCCGTCGTCTTGTTCTAAACACAACAAAAAAAGTTAAGTCCCCCCTAATCATAATAGCATAACTTTTTAACAAAACAGTTTTGAGCAAAATAACTTGGCAGGATTGTTCATACACTAATTCAATAACTTATGTGCGAAAATAAAAATGGTCCGTCGAGTCACGCGTGGGTGAGCACACATTAAAAGCAAAATTGTCACTTTTTGACTCTTGTGACTTTTGAAAAGTGACAATTTTGCCTTTAATGTGTGCTCACTCATGCATGACATGGCAGATCAATCTCATTTTCACAGATAAGTTAGACAATCAGTGTAGGAACAATCCTGACAAAATATATTGCTCAAAACCTTATCGTTTTTACGCTATTTTGATTAGGGGGGACTTAGGTTTTGTGTTGTGTTTATCATGAATGAATGCGTCTGTTAACGGGTTTTTTTCTTCAAATGAACATTTCAAGAATATCCTTTGGTGAATCACAACGAAATATTAGATTGTTGCCAGTGTTGTCATGTTTATCAGGGTGGAAGGGGATCACACACTGTCCTCACATCAGCAACCACACTGTTTGGAGGCAGGAGCCCCTGAATAGGACGTGCATGATGAAGTTATCTTTGACAATCAAACAACAGATGCAACCATTCACAAAACAAGAACACTGCAAACTTGGACACGGGAATTTGTGCATGCCTTTCGATAATTAGGTCGTGTTCGGTGAAGCGTGAAGTGATCAGAGCATATGATATATCATTTTAAAGTGGATTTTCTAAGCTTTAACATGATACCAATATCAACATATATACTTTTGAATTTATGGATTTATAAGCTATCAAAGTCCGGTTTCGTTTTTTTTTACTCGCACTGTATACTTATCTGCTTCTTCTCCTATTATATACTTATCTGCTTCTTCTGCTATATATTGCTCGTTCATTTACATTCGCCTGATGTGGCTGTCCGATACAATCGTATGCAAAGTTTGCCTCCAAATTGGTATTTTCTTGGTCCATATTTAGCAACATAGTTAATATATATATATTTATATTTTTGCGTTGGTTTGAATTTATGTCACGCAGGTGAAGTCGACCTGGAAATGACACGAAGCATCGGCTCTCGTCTGAAGACGAGAATCCACAACACCGTGGTCGAACCGGCAGCCGCCCAACTCGACATGTACCGTCAGCATCTGACGTCGATGAAGAAGCAGACATCAATCGTCGACGGCGGCCTTGAGGATATCGAGTTTGATTACAGACAGCAGACGATCGAGAAGTTTCTCAATGACGAGATTAATCGCGACGTCAAATACCACTTTATCAGTGCCATCGAGTGCCTATGTCACGTGAAGAATTACCGTGACGTCATCGAGACTCTCCGCAGTAGATTGGAATATGGAGGCGTGCTGCTCATTCAACTTGACTCAGGTTAGTGAGACTGTCATAGTATGTTGTTCGCACAAACCATGAATACAAAAAGTCGATGGCACAAACTAGACTAGCTATGATTGTATGATGATTGTATAGGATGGGACAGGTTCTTCCCAACTCATGACATCATCATCGAGCTGCAGAGCGTGCATTCCAAAGTACTGGAATTGTTACAACGTGTATAATTCTCTGAATTCTATTTAAATGTTCAATATCAGTGGGCACTGTCCGACTGGTTTGAACGTTCGTAACTAGGCTAGTTTGTGTGTACTACAAAACACTGAGTCAGTGTGTATTTCGCACCATGCGCAAGGTGATCGCAATATGGCACCACGAAAACAACTAGATAATCACAATTATTCCTCTCCTTTTCCAAAATTTCCGTTTCCGGTTTTATTGTATGCATGAAATAGGCACAATTTAGAGGCAATGAAATCAATTTAACCAGTACAATTAATTCTTGTCAACAGTCAGTGTATAATTAAAGCAATCGTTTATTTGTTATTGTTCTTTCAGAAAGAAGTAGTTGGATGTTGCTGATGGAAACATACCCGCAGATCCAGGATACAACTGACATATATTCGGACACTATTCGGAAGTTACTCGACAAACACCCGATCCCGTACGAATTTTCCCGATTGGAAGTTCGGGCGGATATCACGGGATGCCTGCCTTCCGACCCTCGACAACTGCGGGAAGAGGACAGTCTGGTCTTGGATGTGGCAACCATGACGAAGGATTTCGCCAGTTCCGCTTCGCATGGCTTGTACCAAGGGGTTGTAGAGCTGCTAAAATCAGGAAAATGCACGGAAAAGAGAGAAGACGGAAAGATCTTTTTCAGAGATTTCAAAGCAAGTATATTTGTCGAAAATGTTTAGATAATTTAATTCGGTAACCACATCGATCAGTGCTGTAGGTTTATACATACGCATGACACGCTCTTTGTATATCTTAAAGGGTATATCACCCCAAAATAATATTCTTATAAATAAAAGGAAAACGCATCACCATACTGAAGCATGCGTTCATGGGTTGGCGTAAAAAGACTACCTTTTGTCTACGGCGAACGCATCGTCCGGGTTTCTATTCTCTCTAAACGTACGCGTGAATAGAATTTGCGCACTCTCAGACGTTTGGCGCATACGGAACCATAAGATCATGTTGGTTCCGTAAGTGGTAGTAATTAATTGTATTGTTTATGAATTACACCACCCTTTTCAAAGTGTTAAGCATCTATTCAATATCACACAACGGTACCAAAAGATATATATATATATATGTGTTTTTCTTTGCCTGGTGGTCCCCTTTAAATAACACGCTATACTTTCGTGGGTGTATCGCTCAAGCACGATTCCGCCTGGTTCTGACGTCATTTTAATCTTCTCTGTAGCAGAGCCATACTAATTATACGGCTCTGCTCTGTATAACCGTATACTCTTGAAACGCCTTCTAAGGTAAAACAATGTAGTTACTTTTAAGGAATAGTAGTTGAGTTTTGGTACAGACTACAGAGGGCGCTGCACGAAATCATTTTTTTTGGTGAGGTAATGAAAAACTGAGTGTCAAATTTGAAAGAGCAAACAATTTTAATGAACAAATTAACTTATTTGATCAAAATCTGTTCAGAAACAGCTGAAAGTATATTTTTTCTGTATAGGAATTATTTTAGCTATTTTTTAATAAATTAGGGAACATTGCACATGTGAGACATAAATTAAAAATATAACACAATGGGGGAGCAATAAAATGAATGATCCTTTTTAACAAATATACACTAATTTCATCATATCCACTAACCCTGACTTTAATAACCGTGTATTTTCCATATTTCATAAATAGTTGTTGGGTCAAAAAATAAAGATTGCTCATTAGTATATTGCATAATATTGTGCATAGTGCTGTCTTGCTAATTTTGGACCAATATTATTTTATTAAAATTATTGTCAAAAGCATTTGCAATTTGACCAAGTTCTTGTATAATTTGCCCATTATCAACAATCTCATGACTATTTTCCACATTCTTCTTACTAGGGTCAATAATTGAATTTAAAGTTTGCCATAATAGCTTTCTATTATTCCCATTACAAGTGTATTATAAAAATTAAAAAAATTATATAATTTACGGGATAAACGAATAATAGAAGTTAATTTATTACGATATTGTGTACATTTTTGATGATTTTCATCTGAGGGGTGTCGTAATTGTTTCTTATTTCTAGTAGATATAGATTTTAATATACCGTGAGTAATCCATGGTCGTTTAGGTTTATTTTTCTTACTAGATTTAGACCGAATAAGGGGTATATATTTATTATAATCAAAAGAGAGCTTATCAATACAAATTGTATATGATTTTTTTACGTCTAATTCACTATAAATGTCTTGCCATATATTTGGACGATTTTGAATAAGAGTTGTATTCTTTTTATTTATCAGTATAAGCAAACGGTCAGAAATTATCATCATGTAATATTCCACTAGACCTATTATCATTAACATTAGTGAATATATTATGAAGTATTTGTTTAAGATATAAAAAAATAAAATGCTTACACTTTTCAAAAAATTACAAAAGATGTTTTTAAAAAAGTTGTTGATGATCTCTCTATTTAATCATTATTTTAACAATACATCACATGCACAATTTTAAAATAAAAAATGGTTGAAACCAATGGGTTTTTAGAATGCGCCCTCTTGAGTTTTAATGGCTCTTATTGAATGATAATAGGCTTTTTACTTAGTCGTTTGTAATTTTGTATAGCTTCCGAGCATGGTGGAGTTAGAAGTATTAGTTTGTAATGTAATGGTGCAGGTTTTGGTTACTAAATTTCAGTCTGACCAAAATTGTACTCTCTATACCAAAACTCAACTATCCGTTAACCTTCATTCTATACTCTCGAAGTACTCTAGAACTTTTTTTTCTTCTTTTTTTCCTTCTTTTTATCATAGCTTAAAATCCTCCAATTATTATTATTCGTTTGTAGTTCATAATTATGTGATGTAAGATTTGTAATTGTTTATGTATGTAAGGTAATTATTTATACTTTCTTTCATTAGAATTGTAATTTGTTTTATTCTCTGTTTATGATGTTCACATTGGACATATTTTGTTTATGTATATTCAATTGTAAATGTTTTAATATGGAGGAATAAAAATCACTTTAAAAAAAAAGTGTGTGCGTGTGCGTGTGTGTGTATATATATATGCGTGTGTGCGCGTGTATATATATGTGTGTGTGTGTGTGTGGCCGTGCGATTTTGTATTGTGATCGCGTGTGTGTGTGCATGTGTGTGTGTGTGTATGTGTGTATGTATGTGTGTGTGTGCGTGTATGTGTATGTATGCGTGTGTTTGTATGTGTATGTGCATAGCTGTTACATTACTATGTGTACGTTCCTGGTTTATGAAAAACGTATCGTGTTGTCTTCAAGTTCAAGTTCAAGTTCAAATTGTATTCAACACTCATCATTTACATTGAAAAGATACAGATACAAAATGAGGTAACACCACAAAAGATGATACAAATAACAATCGTCATATATGATAGAGTGTTTGGGATAGGTAGGAAGGAAGGTTCCTTATTATTCAAACCTGTCCCATAAACACACCCACGCAAAATCAAAACAAAAAATACATACATGCATACTAGCTAGCCTACGCTGCAAACAAAAAAGTCTTGTACAGTCAGAGATAACAAAACTTAAAACATATATCAAATTTTAAGTCAAAGATGCCTATGTTAATCTTCCGGTTATCAATTTGATTAACAACAACATTTTATATTTCATTTTAAAAAGATTGAGAGTTTTACTTTTCCTAATTTCCAGAGGTATACTTTTCCATATTACAGGTCCTTTAAAAAATAATAAATTTTTCATAGATGTTGTTCTTATTTTAGGGAGGTGATACATTAGGGCATTTCTAGTATTGCAATTATGCACATAACAATTAAATTTAAAACATGTTGATAAAAAAAGTTGGCGAATGACCATTAAATCATAAAAACATAAATACTGCAATATACAGATTTACCATATCATAAACATTCAATATCTCATGTTCATAAAATAAAGGATTGCAATGTGCATAATAATCAGAATGTTTTATAGGTATTGCTTTGTTTTTTAGCTTAAATAATCTTTCCATATATTTGTTATTACAATTAGCCCATGCAACAGAACAATAATTCAAGTAAGGTGTTATAAACGTATAACATAGCATTTTCAAAATATTAAAAGTATAAAATACCAATATTTGTTGAAATTGTATTTCACATCGAATTTATATGCACATGCCATTTTAATTTATGATCAACTATAATACCTGAAAACTGAAGACTATCTACACGTTCAAATGTATGGTCATTTACTCGCAAATGAATATTATTAAAATCAATTTTCTTATTTGTAAAAACTATATACTTTGTTTTTTCACAATTTAAAACCAACTTTTTATATAAAAAACTATTCAAAAGTTTCACAACTTCCTGCTTAAAAACATCTTGTAAAACCTGAACATCAGAATGAGGCATAAAAACACTTGTATCATCAGCAAATAAAATTAACTTTAATTTATCCGAAATATTGCACATATCATTAACATAAATGATAAGTAAAAGAGGTCCAAGGATGGAACCTTGAGGCACTCCACATCTAAGCAGGGATAAGTACGTGGCGGGTCCTGGATGTTCAAACTGAAGAGATACTTTCAGAGCGACGGTTTGTTCCTCATTTAGTTGTCCTGAGTGTTTCGTATGTTTTAATCTCACGTGAGGGTACTTTTAAAGATAATAAATCATAGTTGTCGTCCATGATTCAACCCAAATATTTCTCATAATTGAAAATGAAAGCAAAAATCTCATTACACTGTATCTCATGGGATATTTATATCTAATGGATCAACATTTTCATACCATACAAATTATATAGATGTAAAGGGTAACTATTTAGCTTTCATTTGATACCTTTCCTGAAACAGCAGTGCCACGCATTGCTGAGTTCTTTGTTGTTGAAGGTGACCGGTGCAAAATCCAGTTTTTGCAAGTTTTGACTAATGAATACATTCCTGAAATCAATGGTGCCAAACTTAAATGTTGCGTAATTCAAGTCGATGTTTGTTTTGTGTGTCCAACACATCCATCTCGTGTCGGATGTGGCCCACACCATCATCCAGGTCATGAAGAGGAGATGAAAACATCGTGTTCATTAAATGTTTCTACAGAAGGAAATCACAAGGTGTTAAAACAGAGGATATTGGTGGCCATCCCACTTCTTGATTAGGCGAAATAATTACCCTTTCCCCATGTTCTCCACAGACTTCCCGTAGTCTATCTCTGAGAGCGAAAAGACGATAGACAGATGCACTGTCTTGGACCCACCAGATCTGTCTAAATACTCCATGCACCGATCGCTCAATTTGTTCCTCCGACTGAGATACTGACCATATTCATGTATCAAATGAAGGTACATGCTCCCAATTATTATCAAAGACAAATTGTCCGATCTCTTGACCACTTCCACAAAGTCCCATCCAACTGTCAATTTTTGACGACCGATATTAACATCAAAGTTTCATTCTGGAGGATGTCCATCGGCCCAAATGTTCAATAACAATGTACTCAGTAATGCATGATTAGTAAATGTATTCAATTAAACGATTCATTCATTCACAAAAACAATAAAAACATGTTTAAAGTGATTTATTCACTTGGCACGATTAATTTCAAGAAATCGAATGATTAGCCAAAACTTGCAAAAAGTGGATTTTGCACCGGTCACCTCCAACAACAAAGAACTCAGCAATGCGTGGCACTGCTGATTCAGGAAAAGTATCGAATGAAAGCTAAATAGTTACCCTTTACATCTATACCATTTTTATGGTATGAAAATATATCATTTTGAAATAATTGACCTTTGAACTTCGAGTAACATCTTTTTGATACACTCTGTACATGAAGTAGCTATATACTATATGATTATTACATATAAGTAGTAATTAGTCTATAGATACAATTGTGCACCTCGTATACATCCCAACACACCAGACTAAAAATGGCACAATTTATTAAAAAATTAGTAGCGTACGACGGGACATAAATGCACAATTTCCACAAACATTCGTTGGTCCCCGCCTAGGCCCTACGATCGCGCTTCACGCGCGGTGGGCGACAGTGTTCGAAAGACCAAAGAAGCTGGGGACCAGCACAAACCACGATTCGCGCGCTGTAATACTGCGCGCGTAATACTAGCCTGAATCCGAATAAGGGGGTTCGTAGTTAGCCCATGGAGCGACAGACGTAATCGGGTTTTCGGAAGATTGTACCAAATTTGAGGCTTTACGCGTACGTTTACGGCACAGCCCGTGACGCACGCATTTAAAGTACAGGAGCTCTATGCAGGATTTCCGCGTGCGTGCGTGAATTCTCCTTGTGTTTCGTTACGTTTGAAAGACCTGACAACAAAACACTCACCTTAATCCTAAAATATTTCAAATTGAATGAATATAACCATTCATTTTAATTTTCAAACTTGAAGCAGGCTAAATAATTTGTTTAAGAATAAAAATCACACATTTGCCCGTTTTCAACACTTAAAAGAAAACAGTACACACAAATCTACGTATGGGGCCTTTACGATTTCAATAAAAGCCGAGATATTTTTGTTAAAATCCGAAAATAAATAGAAAAACAAAATAAAAAAAAATCAGTCTATATGTATATGAGATGTCCATTATGATTAATTCAGAAAAAAATTTATGACTTCGAGCCAAGTTACCCGTGAAAACACGTTTCAAATGTAGTCCAGTCAATATATGGCCTTGACCTCGGCAAAATTGCAACACGGGATTTTTTTTTCGGGATTCTGTTCAGGAAACTCCCCTTAACAACCAAAAAAAAGTCCCAAGGAATCGAAGTTGCGGAAAGTGGTTTAATTTGCATAATATGCAAATTAGGTATTGTTTAAAGGTAAAAATATTAAATTAATTGTTTAAAAATATTAATATACTATATTGACGCCAGAAAAGTATGGCAACCCAATATTAGCATTATAAGGTACACGATGAACGCATACCCGTACTTGTAATGACTACATAATTTGCATAATATGCAAATTAGGTTCCCTAAAAAATAAAATATTCCATATTGTTGAACAAAATAGACCTAGGGTTAGGTTTGATCGAGTGGATGCAAATGATAAAGCCTTTATATTTTTAAGTTCAGATATGAAACAGATTAGGGTGGCACTCAATCGAAACGTTAGCATGAAAGTACTTTGCATAATATGCAAATGAGCTATAGTTTGATTGGATCAATATGAAGTTATGTATTGCTTAAAATCTAGATGCACTATCATAGCCAGAATAGTGTGCACATCTAGTATCAAAAGCCAATATACCATAACACACGGTGACACGTATATCAGTTCAACATAATTTGCATATAATTTGCATAATATGTAAATTAATGTCCACAAAAATAGTAAAATATTGCACATTTTTATCAAAAAACGGACTTGTTGAGTGAATACAAACGATAACACCTATATTTTTCAGGTCAGAAGTACCAAGTATTTTTGTTAGACATCCTACCAAAACAGTAGGCCTGTAATTAAAGTGCTTTGCATAATACTCAAATGAGCTATTGAAACGGTTGCTGATAATTTTAGTTTTTATGTAACTTTGAATTTACAAATGAATGAAAACTATAGGCTACAGAATGGTAATCAATTTGTACCAAGTTCAACGAACACATCTATAGTCCAGTCAATATCTATAGGGTCTTGACCTCGGCGAAATTGCAACATGGGAATTTTCTTCGGAATTCTGTTCAGGAAACTTCCCTGAACAACATAATAAAAGTCCTAAGAAATCGAAGCTACTGAAAGTGGTTTAATTCCCATTATAAATATAAGCTAATTTGCATATTTCTGAAATGCGGTGAGGGGTCATTTTCTATCTAGGAATAGCACAATATTGATAAAAACGAGTATACTAGGGTAATTTAGGGCAAGGCATCCATTAACGGTGCTCATTTGCATGTGTCGTATAGGCAACGCCCTAAAAGCTAAGATGGCTGCCCCTAATTTGCATATTTATGAATATTATTGGTTTTAAGTGGTTACAGCCTCTAATGAGCAATCATTCCGGATTATTATTTTTCATTCATGTTCTAAATATGTAGTGAAGCTATTTCAGATTAGTTGCCACCTTGGAAACCTCTATCAATGCATATAATTTGCATAATTGGGTTATTTACCTAATTTGCATATTCCCCCAAATTGAGTATATTGGGAGCCCGGAAAGTAAAAATTACAAGTTATACCACTTTTCCAAGGTTTTGGGGGGCAACAAGTCCATTTTTTATACTTATTTTCCATATAGCACCATGGCAACCTTCTTAAATCCAAGATGGCTGCTCCCCACATTTCACATGTAATGATACACAGCTTCATTCTTTTGGTTATATTAGAACAATATTATAATTTTTGGACTCTCAATTATTCGAATTAGCAATCGGAATACTTAAATTGCAATGTGCTAACAGTGAATAAATTATGCTCTAAAAAAAATGCCGTTAAAGTGGCAAATAGCATTATCTCCTTTAAAATGCCAAAGACGGCCATCTTGGATTTATGTGGGTTGCCAAGGTGAAACGTCGAATTAAGTATCATAAATGGATTTCCTGCCCCCAAAAACCTTGGAAAAGTGGTATTTCACGTCATTTTTATTTTCCGGGTTCCCAATATACTCAATTTGGGGGAATATGCAAATTAGGTAAATATTAAAATTATGCTAATTATATGCATTGCAAGAGGTTGCCAAGGCGGCAACCAAGCTGAAGTATCTTTAATATACATTTAGAACATGATTAAAGAAAAAACACTATAATTATTGCTTATTAGAGGCTGTAGCCAATGAAAACCAATAATATTCATAAATATGCAAATTAGGAAGCAGCCATCTTGGATTTCAGGGTTTTCTCCATATGGCACTCGCAAACGAGCACCGGAAATAGATTCCTTGCCCCAAAATACCTTAGAATATTTGTTTTAATTACTAGCGTACTATTCCTAGATAGAAAATGACCCCTGACCTAATTTCATAATTATGCAAATTTGCTAATTATCTTTATAATGCAAATTAAACCACTTTCCGCAGCTTCGATTTCTTAGGACTTTTTTTTGGTTGTTAAGGGGAGTTTCCTGAACAGAATTCCGAAAAAAATTCCCGTGTTGCAATTTTGCCGAGGTTACCCCCTAATATTTGCTAGATTGACTCGACTAATGTGACAATAATTGCACGAAGGTCTAAGCGACAACCGGCAATATCGATGTTTTTTGGTACAGTGAATTTTCGTCTCAGAAATTGGCGCATGCGCAGTTTGTCGGCGCTTTTTTTTACCCACAATCCTTTACGTTGCCGCAATCGAAGTACAATGCAATGACCATACGTAGAATCGGAGAATGAAGGATCCACTAGCGTAATACGTTCCCCCAAGTATTTACCATGTTTACGGGCGCACTACACTAAATTATTGCATTATAAAATGTTACTGATTTAAACATATTGGGGTGGCATTGTTTTTCTACCTACCATTGAAACAAAACATCGAAACAAAATCTTGAAACGATTCTAGGTCATTAAATTATGAGCTGTTGTTTAGAGGGGTAGTTACTTTTTGTGTTCGGTTTAGTTCAAATCGTTTCATAATGGCAGTGTATCTATTGCCTGCACCAGATCTGCGGAAGTTGAGAGGCACAAGAACTGATTAATAGAAAAATACATAGTACAAGCAAGACCCCGTTTACAGTGCAGGGCCGGGCCAAGCCGCGGTTCGGCCCGGCCTAAATTGCGGTACTCGGCCCCCCAATTTTGTGCGTTTACAGTGGTGGGCTCGGCCCGGCCGCCCTTTCAATATTGTGTCGTAGTGGCGCTCTGCATGTAAACAAACTATTATTTTGGGGGCGTGCCGGGGTCACAGAACAAAGGCGCGTTATTTGCAATTAATTTTTTTCCCAATTTGGTACCGCATTTGGCCCTGCGTGCGTTTACAGTGAGAAAAGCGGGGCCGAGCCGCGGCTCGGCTGCGGCCGAGACAACCTCCAGAGCGGGGCCAAATGCGCGGCCACTTTTGGCCCCGCATTTGACCTTTTGAGCGTTTACAGTGAAAAAAGGCCGGGCCGAGCCGCGGCTCGGCCCGGCCTTTTCTTCACTGTAAACGGGGTCTAATATTGGTATAATATAGTAGAAGTAGTGGATAAAAGCAGTATTAGTAAAAGTAGCAGTATAAAGCTACCCTGACACGAATTTCGTCCCCGCACGGCCACGCACTGCGTCGTGCCAATGAGTAAAGTCTTCGTGAACGAGCGTGAAGAGTGTGTGAAGTGTGCGGGGCAGTGCGTGGGTGCGTGCCATGTCGTAGAGAGAATTTCGAAATGTTCAAAAATTTGGCACGCATTAATTTTCGCACCATATGCGTGCACTCGCGTGAACCATGCGTGAACACTTCGCGAACTCGGCGCGAACACTGCGTACATGCGTGAATGCGGCGCAAATTTGCGCGAACACAACGTGAACAGCTCGTGAACAATGCGGGGCTGCGCCCCTGGAACCCCCATTAAGGTTATTTGACCCAGTCCTAGCACTGTAGTTTTATTCAGGACTTCTCTCTTGGCAAACTTTCAGGCGATCCTGGCCCACTGTGCGTCTGCGCTTCGCTCACTAAAATTGAGCTAACTATTCAATAGATAATTGTATTTCTGGATGTTACAAATCCCAAAGCTTCCGGGGGCTTCGCCCCCTGGACCCCCAACAAGCTTTCCAATGTGGGTATCCCTTGACTTATTCTATTCAGGGTTCCATCATGATGATTGCAATCGACAGTATTTATCTATCAGACTAAAATTCATCCATACTTGGACAGTGTCCTCATCATAGCAGGAGCTTGCAATGTGCACTTAATAATCTTCCAATCTCTAAACAGCTAAATCAAAAGCCAATTAACTAAAGAATAGTTAACTCTATATTTACATATAGACAACATATTTATATCTGGATATTACAAATCCCAAAGCTTTCGGGGGCTCCGCCCCCTGGACCCCCAATAAGCATCCCAATATGGGTATCCCGTGACTGATGCTATTCAGGGTTCCATCAGAATGCTTGCAAATACACTGTTGGTCATAATGTTGGAATATTTTTCCAACTTCATTCTTTTTCCTTATTTTCTGCGCATAATGAACAATTTTAGACTAAAATAATGATTTATTAATGTTTCCAAACTACCAATGTACAATGAATGGTTGAATGGGTTTGCATTAATTAATCAAGCCTTTTGTTTTGAGATTTGAAAGGCATGACCTTTGATGATTGGCCCCTTTCCCCCTCCAAAGCGTATGTCCAACAAGTCATCGTTATGGGTCATTTCTCAGTGTTGGCTGTACAATTTTCCACCAAAATTGGCACAGAGGTTCTCTAGGCCATACTCCGTCCAACGCCATTTGCTACACGCCAAACGATGCTTGTGCTCCACCTGGAAGGGGTGTCGACAAGCAATGTCCACTATTTCGTTGGAACATCGCAGGTTACGGTCTGTAAAATCATCAGACGTCATCGAGAGGAGGGTCAATTAAAGCCACGGAAATCTCTAGGAATATAGATAGATTATCGCAAATTGCTTAACCTGTGCCGTAGAAACCAGAAATGCCATAACATCCTTGACCGAACAGATGGAAGACAAAGGGTTCGTCGATTACGTGGCGAGAAGCTCCAAGATTTCTGCAGTTACAAAACGACTTGAGGTTGTGACGGCCCAACGTTGGTATGGCTCTTACCCATTAAGATGACATATCACGAGTGTCCAGGCGGCAATCTTCTGGGCTCCGTAGTCCAGGGACGTCCGGTAAATCTTGGTTGCATGGTATGGGGTGGACACTTCGTAGTTTGTCTTGCTCGGTGACCATGTTAGAGCGATCTCTGATCTACATTTTGGCGGAAGGCGTTGATTCCATAGTGTTTTCTTCATAGACGGCGAAGGCTCCATATTGGCATTTCCGGTTTCTACGGCACAGGTTAAGCAATTTGCGATAATCTATCCTGGTGGTCAATCGTGGATGTCCTAGAGATTCCCGTGGCTTTAATTGACCCTCCTCTCGATGACGTCTGATGATTTTACAGACCGTAACCTGCGATGTTCCAACGAAATAGTGGACATTGCTTGTTGACACCCCTTCCAGGTGGAGCACAAGCATTGTTTGGCGTGTAGCAAATGGCGTTGGACGGAGTATGGCCTAGAGAGCCTCTGTGCCAATTTTGGTGGAAAATTGTACAGCCAACTCTGAGAAATGACCCATAACGATGACTTGTTGGACATACGCTTTGGAGGGGGAAAGGGGCCAATCATCAAAGGTCCTGCCTTTCAAAGCTCAAAACAAAAGGCTAAATTAATTAATGCAAATTCATGCAACCATTTATTGTACATTGGTAGTTTGGAAACATTATTAAATTATTATTTTTAGTCTAAAATGGTTCATTAGGCGCAGAAAATAGGGAAAAAGAATGTTGGATGTTGGAAAGTTGGATCTTTAAACAAAATATTCCAACATTATGACCAACAGTGTATGTATCTATCAGGCTAAAGTTCATATTGGACAAAGCCCAGCTCATAACATGATGCTTGCAATGTACACTTAATAATCTTCCAATTTCTAAACAGCTGAATTCAAAAGCTTTGGGGCCCCCTTACCTCCCCCCCCCCCCCCCCTCAGCCATAAAAAAACCCGGGCACGCTGCTGGGTTGTCGCTTCGCTCCCTCGCCAGAGATGGTCAAACTGACGAATCATCCCCCCCCCCCCCCCCCAATGGCGAGAAGAAATCGACGCCCTTGCTAGTAGTGGTAGTGGTAGTAGTAGTAGTAGTAGTTGTAGTAGTAGTAGTAGTAGTAGTAGTAGTAGTAGTAGTAGTAGTAGTAGTAGTAGTAGTAGTAGTAGTAGTAGTAGTAGTAGTAGTAGTAGTAGTAGTAGTAGTAGTAGTAGTAGTAGTAGTAGTAGTAGTAGTAGTAGTAGAAGTAAATCCATAGACCATTTAAAATCAGTTTTGTAAATATTACATGACCTTGTTATATTTCATAATTTGCACTTTGAACAAATTCAATTTATCTCATCTGGCGCAGTTTTGTAAACATTACGTGACCATGAAAAGTAATATA
>JBAMJV010014653.1:0-37549 GCA_037951105.1 Echinarachnius parma
ATTTCCGATAGATGGCGCTATAACTTTTCAATCAATTATGTTCGATATGCATTACTTTTTCCTCCATCTAATGTTTTCCCCTGTTTTATACAAAACAGTAAAACCTTCCAAATTAACAACATTTCTTTGGACTCATTTTCATAATGATGGAGATGCAGTTTTGTAGGAAATTAAAGGTTCTAATTTTTTTGCATAATTTCTTATTATAGCTGAAAGTCACACATTTGTCAATTGGTCTGTAATAACAATACAACTAGAATCTCTTCACCAAATTTATTCTCTCTGGTAAATTTAAAAATAGAGATATTCTTTTCTTAGCCCTTAATCATTAATGTTGATGTATGAATAATGTTATCAACAACAGTCATCATCAAACTGATCAAAAGGTGATAATTCTGGGATAAATATTTGGAGATATACAGTGATGCTAGTAATTTTTTGTATATATAATGCTAGCTAACACATCATGACATAGGATGCGGAAATGTGGGAAAGGGATACAAAAACAAAAATTTTTCATTTTCTTCTATCCCCACATTCAATCACATCAACTGAAGAGAGTGACAGTGGCGGATCTATGGGGGGGCGGGGGGGGGGGGGTTAGGGGGTTTAACCCCCCCCCCCCCCCCCCCCTTGGGCTGCCAAGTGAAAATGTGATGTGCATAGAAAAACGCCATCACGTGTCCAGACCCACACAGTATCCGCATCGTCATTGGGTCAACCCCCCCCCCCCCCCCCCCCCTTTAGCAAAATGCTAGATCCGCCCCTGAGCCACTAAAGAAAATGGAATATATTGAAGAAAAGCATGTTTGGGAACTAGTTTTCATAATCATATAAGGCTTCTCTCCAATTCCTTTTCTTCCATCCTCATCCGCGATCATCATCACCAACAGCAGCAGCAGGAGCAGCAGGAGCAGCAATAACATACCCCCTCATCATCATTAAGACCCGGTAGGAGGTAGCCTTTATGTGAACGATCTTCTCAATGCCCATGAGCTGCTTGGAAGGAATGCTCCCCAGGGAGCGGAGATGGTGCACACATTGTATCCTATGACCGGAGTAATAATATCAGTACATAAAGCATTTAGAGATGATTATCAATCATATTATGTGCTATATACATTAAAATCGAGTACATTATATTATTATTATTATTATCATTAGATCTCTTCTTCTGGTGTGTCATCTTCAACATGATTTAGTTCAATTATAGTTGCTTGTTTAAAATGTTAATACCACAACGGAACAACGCAAAATGCTCTTGTGCTTGAGACAGTATTTAATGTGTACATGTTTTTCTTTTTTTATAAACAGAAACAATAATCACCGAAAGGATCATTTTCATTACGATTCTCCCCTTCTCCTTCTTCCCAACTCCACCACTTTCCTCCCCTTCCTCTTTCTCTTCCCCACCTCCTCCTCGGGATGGGGGGGGGGGGGGGGGGATTACTGGAATTTTCTTTTGGCGGGGGTGTGCCTCAGCCAACTTCAAAACGGGGGTCTATTACGGAGCGGGGGTGTGCCTCAACCAACTTCGAAACGGGGGTCTACGGGGGGAGGGGGTACTAAAATTTTCATTTGGCATGGGTGTGCCTCAACCAACTTCGAAACGGGGGTGGGGGGGAAGGGGGGAGGGTCGCCAAAAATATTCGCGGTGGACGTCTAAAGAGCATTCTTATAAAATTTTTACTGAAAATTCGATTTTTTAAGAGCGGCGATCGTCCTTTCTTTTTAAATCATGAAATGGGACCCCTACTGAGCGGCGATCAGCCCTTTTTGATGAAAATGACACCCTAGGAGCGGCGATTGGCCTTTTAGATGAAAGTGGGATCCTTACTAGCGGCGATCAGCCTTTTTTTTTATGACAATGGGACCATTAGGAGCACAATTGGCCCTTCTTTAGTGAAAAATGAGACCCATATATGAGCGGTCCGATCGGACTGTGAAAAAGGGGGTCATTGAAGCGGCACATAGCCTACCCATATTGCAAATATACACGAGTACACCCCCCCCCCCCCCCCACTCGGGCTCCTTGATCCCCCTCCCTTTCTCCATCTTCCTTCTCTCCCCCTCCTCTCTCTTTCCTCCCTCCCCTCTCCACCCCTCCTACTCATCACATCATCATCATTACATCATCACTTTGGGTTTTTACTTTCATGCACCATAACTTTCAACATCATCATCACCATCACTATCATCATCA
Organism: Echinarachnius parma; assembly: GCA_037951105.1. Taxonomy (NCBI): domain Eukaryota; kingdom Metazoa; phylum Echinodermata; class Echinoidea; order Clypeasteroida; family Echinarachniidae; genus Echinarachnius; species Echinarachnius parma. Next base: position 2,204 of record JBAMJV010014653.1, read on the forward strand.
CTTTCATCATGATCTTTTTTCATTATCATCTATCTTCCATTGTCATCTCATCATCGTCATCATATCTTTCATTGTCATTTCATCATCATCATCATCATCATCCGATCACTTTATCCTTATTATCATCATCATCATTAATAACTTGCTGGATATAAAATATATTTTGTTTATTTGCTTTATTATATTGGAGACTGCTTCCATACATCAAAATATGAAAGGATAATTCACTATCATAGATATATAATACTTATACAATTCACTTTGTATAATGTCATTACGTTCGTAAATAGACAATGCTTCAAAGTGATAAATTAGTGAAAGAACGGCTCTTGAGATAGTTTCACTTGTAGCGCAGTTGGTTTCCAAGGTTGTGCTTGGGTTTGGGTGTGAAGTAGCTTATTTTGGGAACAATGTTACATATATTAAACATAATTATGTATTTTATAAACAGTGTGTGTGGGGGGGGGGGGGGGGGGGGTGTTTTGTTTAATAATTTGACAAATTCAATACAAACGTAAGGGGAAAATCCTTTAAAAAGTAAAGAAGTATATAGTGAAAACATTTATATAAGCTTAAAAAAAAATTTTTAGATAGCAAATTTCGAATTACTAACTGTTCAATACCACTTTACAACCACTCCAATCATGCCAATCTACATTGAAATAATTTCATTTTCAATCTAAAAAAAAACTAGATGGATCTTCGATTGCGCGCAATCGAAAATTATGCCTCCGCTATCACGCGATTTTAATATGCCCAAATTAACATGCACTGATTTAATTTTTCTTATATTTTGAGTCCTGTGACCTTGACCATTATGATCCCAATCTTTGATGGCTCCCTAAAAAACAGTCAGGTACCAAGTTTGATTGAAATCTGACATTTAGTTCTTGAGATTTTGGTATTACAAGCTTTTTTGCATGTATAATGAGTCCCGTGACCTTGACCTCAACCTCATGACCCCAACATTTTATGGCTACGTTGACTCTTTATGATACAGGTACCGAGTTTGATTGAAATCTGACATTCAGTTCTTGAAATTTTGCAATTACAAGCCATTTTCGCATACATATTGAGTCATGTGACCTTGACCTTTGACCTCGATCATGACCCCCCAAATCTAATCAGATCAGTGGCACCCCGATATGTACACTCATACCTAGTATGTAATTGATCCGTCAACCGGTTCTTGAGATATCGCAAGAACGAGGCATTTTTGCACATACATTGATTCCTGTGACCTTGACCTTTGTCCTCATGAACCCCAAAATCTAATCAGATCATTGCCACCCCAATATCTACACTAATACCAAGTTTGAATTTGATCCGTCAACCAGTTCTTGAGATATCGCGAGAACGAGGCATTTTTGCATATATATTGAGTCCTGTGACCTTGACCTTTAACCTCATGAACCCCAAAATCTAATCAGATCATTGCCACCCCAATATCTACACTAATACCAAGTTTGAATTTGATCCGTCAACCAGTTCTTGAGATATCGCGAGAACGAGGCATTTTTGCATATATATCGAGTCCTGTGACCTTGACCTTTGACCTCATGACCCCTAAAATCTAATCAGATCATTGCCACCCCAATATCTACACTAATACCAAGTTTGAATTTGATCCGTCAACCAGTTCTTGAGATATCGCGAGAACGAGGCATTTTTGCATATATATTGAGTCCTGTGACCTTGACCTTTGACCTCATGACCCCTAAAATCTAATCAGATCATTGTCACCCCAATATGTACACTCATACCAAGTTTGAAATTGATCCGTCAACTGGTTCTTGAGATATCGCGAGAACGAAAACGGGACGTACGGACGGACGTACGGACGGACGTACGGACGGACGTACGGACGGACGGACGGACAACCCGAAAACATAATGCCTCCGGCCACTTCGTTGGCGGAGGCATAAAAAAAAATGTATTATTATAGTGTGCGTCAATGTTACTATGGTTACCATGGTACGGCACTGTTACTACAGGACAGTCTTTCTGTTTCATCTTCAAACTTTTATATTTGTTTTCTTATGATTCCCTGTCCTTTTTCCATGTTGAAATTAGTTGTTGCTTTACAAATATAAACCTCTCAAAAAAAGTTCCGCAATTCAAGTTTGAGCGTTCGTATCTCTCTTGTCCCTATAAAATCATCTGAAATAAATTTGGTATAAATGAAAAGCCAGTTTATTCCCCTTTACATTGATAGTCCATTTGTAATAGTTATGTAATTATGGAATGTGCATTACACCTAAATATGGGGCCAAGTCAAGATTGAAATGTTGCAACATGCATTATTATTGTGTGACCGTGTCACACCATTCATAAAACAGCCCAACTCCAAACAAATGGAGAATTCAAATTCATTGATAATAACGTTGTATTTTGCAACATTGCGATTTTGACATGGCTCGATATTCAGGTTCATTGCACATTCCATAATTACATAACTATTACAAATAGAGCATCAATGTAAAGGGGAATAAACACGCTTTTAAATTTTATATATCCTTCCATGATAAAATGTAGTTTTAATGATAGTTTATTTCCATTCAATTAAAGGGGACCACCACACAAAGAACAACGCAGGCTTATATGTCTTTCTACCGTTCTTTGATACTAAATAGATGTCCAACACTTTGCAAGTGGTTTTGTAATTCATAGACAATACAATTAATCACCAACACTTACAGAACCAAGTGAACCAACAGGGCCTCATGGTTCTGTATGTGCCAAATATCTGTGAAAGCGCCAATTCTATACAATAGAACCAAGGAAGACCCGTACGTCCTAGACAATAGATAGTCTTCTTCTGCAGACCCATGAACACAGGTACTGTAGTATGGTGATGAGTTTTTAAATTAAATAATTTTTCTGGAAACCTATTTTTCTGAACTTGTTGATGGAATGGCTTACTAAAATGATTACCTTTCATTTATAGGAATATTATTTTGGGGTCTTCTTCTTGCGTCTCTGTCTTTCCTCCGTAAGCTTCTGAGGTAAGCTGCTACTAAGATGGCTGCAATTTTATACTTGCATGCATTTGTCTATTCCCTTCCACAATAAAATATATATTTGTTTTTACGGATAGTCGATAGTCTTTTTCCATTCATTTAACGTCTTCTTCTTGCTTCCCGGTCCATCTTCCGATGTGATTTCCGTCGCTAGGTCAGAACCTTTCTTCTGAAGTAAGCTTTTTTTAAGATGGCTGGTATTATAATACTTCCATTTTTCTATTCCCTTCTACAATACAAATGTAGTTTTAAGGATAATCGATTATAAAATGCAGTTTGAGGGATAGTAGATAGTCCTTTTTTTATTCATTTAATATCTTCTTCTTCTTCTTGCTCGCCTGTCCTTCTTCCGATGTGATTTCTGTCGCTAGGTCAGAACTTTTCTTCTGAAGTAAGCTACTTTTAAGATGGCTGCAATTTTATACTTGCATACTTCTATTCCCTTCCACAATAAAATGTAGTTCTTTTGTTCATTCATTTAAGGCCTTCTTCTTTTTCTTCTTCTTCTTCTTGCTCGCCTGTCCTTCTTCCGATGTGATTTCCGTCGCTAGGTCAGAACTTCTCTTCTGCGGCAAGCCGCTGAAGATGGCTGCTATCTCATCGTTGGCGTTGTCTCCCTCCTCCTACAAAACAGAAACAAAATTATAAATAATAATTGGAAAAAAGTGATATTCATTCATAAGATAGACTACTTAAATAAACATATTTTTATATAAGATTCTTTCATAGATCAAGTATTTACCAATGGACCAATCGATTTCTGACTGATTATTGCACTATATTCACTCCTATTCAACCTAGTATTAAATTCGTACTCATTATTAATATTATTATAATTATTATTATTGTTATTATTATTATTACTATTGTTATTATCATTATTATTATAATTATTATTATTATCATAAATTTTCTACACACAAATTAAAACAAATAAAGTAAATGTGACCTTACACCACAAAACCACCAATAAGTCGGGAAACTGATTGTACTGATTTTCATATGACATTGAAATCATATTAAACATGATTTCTGATGCTCAAAATTTCACAAAAGGTAGATTAAGATGAATTACTCAGGAAATACCAAAATTCAAAATCTCCTATTTTAAACAAAATTTGACTAGTCCAGCTTATAAAAGAGAAACCACCGCAGCACCATGGTCGTTTTGTGGTGTAAGGTCACAAATGATAGAAACATGATTTTATTCCTTACCTCAGCATCCTCTTCATCCACCACCCGTTTGGATCCAGTCAGCTTGGCAACCTCCTCTGCTAAAACATCATCAGTCTTCTCATCTTTGGCTGGCTTGTCTTTCTCTGAAATACAGATAAAGGAAAGCGATCAATTAATATCATAATATAATAATGAAATATCCTAAAACTAGATGGATCTTCATCAACCATCTGTTTGGATCCAGTAAGCTTGGCAACCTCCTCTGCTAAAACATCATCAGTCTTCTTATCTTCGGCTGGCTTGTCTTTCTCTGTAATACAGATAAGGAAAGCGATCAATTAATATCATAATATAATGATTAACAATAATTAATATCATAAAACTAGATGGATCTTCATCAACCACCTGTCTGGATCCAGTCAGCTTGGCAACCTCCTCTGCTAAAACATCATCAGTCTTTTCATCTTCGGCCGGCTTGTCTTTCTCTGAAATACAGATAAGGAAATTGATTAAAGGGGAAGTTTCTACAAGCTTTTAAGCAGAATGGGTGAAAAGGGAACAATTTTATATATCTAATAGCGAAAGTTTGAGCACATTTTGATAATCCAATCAAGAATTATGACTTTTCAAGTTTTGATCAAAATCTTGTTTGCTGCCCTCTTAGTCGGCTCTTTGCCAAATCTGTGATGTCACAGATGGACAACTCCCATTGGAACTGTACAACAAAACTTCACAAAATGTCACTTTTCATGAAAAAGCATTGTCCTTCTACTCTCATTCTCAGATATGTTAGAGAAGAGGTAAATGTGCGTGCATTTAAGGTAAAACTTCCTCAACTGGTCCAGTGAAATCCACGAAAAGTTAAAAAATATGAAAATGTCTGTACAAAGTCATTGGAAGGTTGTCCTCCTATGCCTATGGCATCACAGATTTTGGCAAATTGGCATCTAGAGAGGGCGGCAAACAAAACTTTTGAATTGAAAATTTGCTCAAACTTTCACTATTGGGCTTCTAAAATTGTTCTCCTTTCATTCAATCCACATTAATTCTTGGGGAAACTTAATCCTCTTTAATGCAATAATATAAATGTGACTGGATATAGCAAAACCCATCAACCATCTGTTTGGATCCACACCTATTTTAAGTTGGACTTAAAAATTATGGAAAGCCATTAGTTTCTTTGTAAAATTGTTGAAACAGTTCTTTTAACCCATTGAGGACTGATTGATTCTGCTATAACATATATTCTCCACAGTCCCTAGCCAGAGTATTTTCGGGACCAGTCCTAATTGGGTGAAAAATCCATACATACAATTTTGATAAAAAGTCATTAATATGAATTTTCTTTTATCAAAAAGGATTGAAGTTATGATGTAAATTTTTGTTAAAAGTTTCAAAATATTTGCATTTTTGCTATTGAAAACCTGGCATACCATAATTTTAAGATTATGAATTTAGAATTTAAGTTCAACTTAGAATCTCTGTGAAACACCCCCTGTATTTATACTATTACTTACTCGTTGGCGCTCCAACGCTATCCGCAAGTGAAGATGTCATCAAACATTTTCATTTTTGAATTTGAATTTTAAGTCCAACTTAGTATTTAAAGGGGTAGTTTAGTTTTGGTAGAGAGGGCGCTGCACATCACAATTTTTTGTCGAATTTGAGAGAACATGCAAATTTAATGGCAGAATAAACTTTATTTGGTCAAAATCGACCCAGAAATGGCTGAAATATCAATCAATATATGTGATCTTATAATTATTTGGGGCCCAAATAATTAGATGATATTTTCAAAAAATTAAAAAAATGCTTGCACTTTTTCAAAAATTGTCAAAAGTGTTTTTTAAATAGTTGTTGATGATCTCTCTATTTAATCATTATATCAATAAAACATCACATGCATAATTTTGTATGAAAAATGGTTGAAACCAATGCCTTTTTAGAAAGTGCCCTCTTGTGTTTTAATGGCTCTTTTTTTAATGAAAACAGGCTTTTTACTTAGTCGTTTGTAATTTTGTATACCTTTCGAGCATGGTTGAGTTATAACTATTAGTTAATAATGTTACTGTCCAGGTTTGGTTACTAAAGTTCAGCCTTACCAAAACTGTACTACCCCTTTAAGTTCAACTTAGAAGCTTTGTGAAACAGCCCTCCCCCACCCTGTATTATTTAATATCGCTTACTGGTTGGTGCTCCAACGATATCCGCAAAGAGCTTCCTCTTCTGAGCTTGTTTCATCTGAATCGCCTTCCACTCCGCCCGCCGAGTCCGGAAGTGGCCGAGCGACAGATTTCGGTGCACGAATCGGCCAAACGGGTGAGAGAGGAGGTGACTTTCGCGCTCCGCGAGCGTCTCGGCGATCGCAAACTTGCTCTTGATGGACGCCACCCCGAAGATTCCCTCGATCGTCCGCGAGCCGTTTTTGTTGCACGCAATCTGGAAACAGCTGCCCTGTAGGAGAATATACAAATTAAGTTGAGATTTTGTGTGTGACACTGCATTCTTTGTTTACATACAAGTTATGTTTAATGCATCTATGTGCAAATGCATTTATAATGCAAGATAAGTCTAAGATAATAAGTCTCACACGCAGTGTGTCTGTCATAGCAAAAGCATGTAATAAGAAGCTAGAAGGCATAAACGTGTATGGTTTGTTCGCACCCCATACAACAATTATTTGTTTAAAACCCGTTCCCTTTGAGATTCTAAAATCCTCTCAGACTTTGTACATAGACCATCGGGTTCCCCAAGGAAAGGGGTTAGCCCATGGGCTAAATTTAACCGGCACTGAGAATTTCCAGCAGTTTGTGGCAGGGGCATAAAAGAAGACAGTAGAGGCTTTTCGCAACCTCAACACGGACGTAGAATTTTGCGGGTCGTGTGCAAAATCACCAACTTCCTATGGAAACAGCAGCCGATCGTTCTTGGGTTGAAATCACAGACCGTTCTTGGCCAAAATTACATCCGTGTTATGCGACCGCCCGATCAGGCAACAACCAATCAGCGCGCTCGCCGCTCGTAGCGAGGTCAAACGTTCCTCACAATCGCTCGCACGTGTGTAAGTGTGCTGCCAGCTGAAACGATTCGAGTCTAGCTACGTCCGCGTTCAGCGAATTGCGAAACTGCTTGTAAGCGAGAGTTGTTTGAGCGCGGCTGACGTACCAATAGATCATTCCTGCGTCGCTGAAAGCCGCGTACATCGCTGAGCGAAAACACTTGTAATACCTTGATGTTCTCCACAAACTGGTCCTTCTTCTTCTCCCCGATCACGTTGCTCTTCATAAACGCCTCCAGCAGGCGGCTGCCCGACGGCTGGGTCATCATCATCACCATCACCATCACCATCACCATCACCATCACCATCACCATCACCATCACCATCACCATCACCATCACCATCACCATCACCATCACCATCCTCACACCATCCTCATCCTCATCCTCATCCTCATCCTCATCCTCATCCTCATCCTCATCCTCATCCTCATCCTCATCCTCATCCTCATCAGCATCAGCATCAGCATCAGCATCAGCATCAGCATCATCATCATCATCATCATCATCATCATCATCATCATCATCAGCATTATTACCTTGATATTCTCCACAAACTGGTCCTTCTTCTTCTCCCCGATCACGTTGCTCTTCATGAACGCCTCCAGCAGGCGGCTGCCCGACGGCTGGGTCGCCATGGAGACCAGGGTGGGCGGGGGCATGGAGAGGAAGCTGTTGAGGATGGTGCCGTTCTTGGAGAACTTGAGCATCTCCTGGAGGAGCAGGGATCCCTGGAGCTGGACGCAGGGAGGCTGAGTGGGAGCCTCAGACGACGGATCATCAGAAGGATCCTTTAGTTTGATGAAAAAAATTAAGAAAAATATCAGTAAAACTCTAAATGCTCTAAATGCAAATTTATGAATATGTTCTCTAAATGCAAAAACATTAATATGTTCTCTAAATGCAAATACCTTAATTTACTGTTTTCTAAATGCAAATTAAATACCATAATGTTCTCTTAATGCAAATTCAATAATATAATGTTCTCTCACCTTTTCAGCATCTTTCTCTCCGAACATGACTTCGTAGGTAACCATGGCAGCAAACAACGGGACGCACTTGCTCTGTCGGTCTCTGGGCTCGTCACAGAGGAATGCTTAGGTTTACTCTATGGGACCCGACATACCAACAAACAAATGGGTTAAGAATTAAAGTCTACACTACCTTATCTGCATCTTTCTCTCCGAACATGACTTCGTAGGTAACCATGGCAGCGAACAACGGCACGCACTTGCTCTGTCGGTCTCTGGGCTCGTCACAGTGGAATGCTTTCATGAGGGACTGGAGGAATGGGACTGTAATAAGATAAGATAAGATTTAATTTAGACTGATTTAAATTAACAATCTTAATTAGCAAGTATATAATAGACTACCTACATGTAAGGCCCCAGGCGCAAGATTATTTCATTGACCAAGTAGATTCAGTGAAGCGAGGGTGTACAAAAGAACAAATAGATAACTGACTGTGGCATTGTATTCGCTTATATTCAACCTAACACTAAGTTTACTGGTTAAGTACCAAGCACTAGAGAGGTGATAAATATGTTCTGCAAAAGTGAAAATCTTCCCAGTGAGGGATAGATTATCTTATACACATTTGTATAGGAAATTTATCATTTCGACTTCCCTTGCTGCAGGGGAGGTGAGTTAGCTCAGTTGGGAGCGCGTCTGACTTAGACGTGCAGGATCCCCGGTTCGAATCCAACCATCAGACAATGCATCTTTCATCAAGCAATAAATTTGAGCTAATTCTCGTTGTGTGTAATTTGCCTCTCCCGTGCTTCCTAATATGCAGGATAGGATTGACGGAAAACACTCCGTCCCTAGGATAGGACGATAAATGGAGGTCCTGTGTATGAGACAGTCACATCTCATGCATGGTAAAGAACCTAGTCTACTTGTCAAAAAGAGTAGGGTATTAATCCGGTTGACTAGTACACCACAACCAAATTAAACTTTGTTTTGTTTTTTCTCCCAAACTACAAGTAACAACCTAAAGATGGGGTTGCGGTTAATACACAGGTGCGGTTTATACACCGGCAAATATGGTAATGCTCACCCTGTTTGGAGGTGTGGCTTACACAGCCGGCAGCCAATCGCTGAATGACTCCAAGATGATTGACGGCTAGGATGCTCTCCAGGTTAGGCATCAGCTCATCGAACAGCTCTTCAAACTGAAGGAAAAGAAAGGAAATATAATAGAGACAAAATATCACAATTAATTCAATTTAATTTATTAATTTTCTAAATTTTCACAGATAAATATATTAACAATACAGTCACACCTGTGAACAGTGACCATCTGATGGTAACACTAGTGGATAATATAGACAGGTGACCTCTATTAGACAAACATTGTTTTGTCCGTTCAGCCTCTGAAGTACAAAATTTGCTGACCCATAAATGGCTAGCTTTGTCAGGCGACCCCTGAACTTAAGGTCGATGAACTTTATTGAAGAGGTCAGTGACATTATTAAAATAATGAATACAATGTCACGTTAGATTTCTAGCAAAAAAAGTTACATTTCTAGCATTGACATACCACTGGTAGTTGTTTCACCCGTTCTAGCAGCCTCTGAAGGACAAAGTTTGCTGACCCATGAATGGCTTTTAAAAGCTAGCTTCATCACCCAGGTAGCAAACAAACGTTGGTCCATCGTTGGACCAACGTTGTCCAATTTTTTTGGCAACGTTGGTCCAACGTTTTCCGGCAACGTTGGACCAACGTTGCTTGCGTACGCCCAACCAACGCTGCTCCAACGTTGGCGAAAACAAAATACCAACCTTGGATCAACGTTGGTCCAATAAGTCTGTCCAACGTCCAACGAGTTGGCAAATTTCCAACGTTGGACCAACGTTGGCATCCAACCTAATTCTAACAATTAGATTGTGATATTTGTATGCGGATGTCCAACATTGATCCATAGTTGATCCAACGTTGGACCAACGTTGGTATCCAACCAGATTTCAACTTCCAAGGAGTTGCGAGAATCCAACGTTGGACCAACGTTGGTATCCAACCAGATTTCAACTTCCTAGCAGTTGCGAGAATCCAACGTTAATCCAACGTTGGACCAACGTTGGTATCCAACCAGATTTCAACTTCCTAGCAGTTGCGAAAATCCAACGCTAATCCAACGTTGGACCAACGTTAGTCTCCAACTTCCAACGAGTTTCGAGATTCCAACGTTGGTCCAACGTTGGCTTGCTACCTGGGCAGTTGACCCCTTAACTCAGGTTAATAAACTTTATTGAAGAGGTCAGTGACATTAAAATAATGAATACAATGTCAAGTTAGATTTCTAGCATTGACATACCACTGGTAGTTGTTTCACCCGTTCTAGCAGCCTCTGAAGGACAAAGTTCGCTGACCCATGAATGGCTAGCTTCGTCAGTTGACCCTTGAAGCTTCGGTCAATGACCTTCAGTAGAAGGTCATCTTCAACGGCCTTGAGGATGACCTCCAAGAGATGGCTGCTGATTGGGTGTGTCATCAACGATGGTAGGGGACTAAAGAGTGCAAGTCAAAGGGAAAAATAAAAAAAGAAAGAAAGAATCCAGGGCACCTCTATTAATAAGTAATCGGTTTGAAATATATAACACATAATATGATACAATATGATATAATACAACATAAAAGCACCTAACACAACAGGGTCAGTCATAGGATACAACTCCCTGGGGAGCATTTCTTCCAAGGGGCTCTTTTAACCCCTTCAGATCCAGATTTTGTAAACTGTTGTGTGTGCCTATCAGCTGCCAACCCTGGTGTACTAAATAGGTACATGGCAGGAATTTATTTCACGAAATTTGTAATGTGCCTAATCAGGTCAGATTGACTAAAGCCAAGGTCAAAATAATGAATTAAGTGTATTTGTAAGAACAATTTTCATATCATTCTTATTATATTGTTATCATTATGAATGGGTGAATAACTAATACCTGTCTTCACTTCCGTCTGGCTTTTCTTTGCTGAGTAAGTTGGCCTGGTTGAGCAGGGACCTCGTAAGCTTCCTGCACTTGCCTTGGTTGGCATGGTGAAGGGACAACAGAAGCACCTCTAAGACTGGCCCAGCTGTAGTGCTTGTAATGTACTCTAGATAGAGAAAATACATACACCAAATAAAAGCAATATATTACACAATCATCACAGCTAACTTGCACCATTGGAAAAATGGAACTGTTTGAGAAGTGAAGTGGAAATCTTCCTGGAGTTCCTGCACTTGCCTTGGTTGGCATGGTAAAGCGACAACAGAAGAGCAGAAGACTGGCCCAGCTGTAGTGCTTGTAATGTGCTCTAGATAGAGAAAAAAGCTGGCAACTCCTAATTTTGTTCTACCTTTTAATGACGTAAAAAAAGGGTGGAAAATATTAAGTTATTAAAACTTAAGATAAATATGAAGTAACTTTGCCCAAAAGTTGCCAATTTGATTGCCAAAATCTATTTTGAAAATATGACAATGTGTTACAAATTTAAAGATTTTCCTAAATTGTAGCGATCTACGCAATAATAAAAATCATTACAAAATAATGAAAGGAGGTAGAGTAACAAAATGGGGCTAAAAAAATACAGAAATGTATGCTTCTCCTTTTACGCTTCATATAACTAGCTATCTTCATGCTGAAGTGTAGTACTACCAAACCACAAATATGTGGGCCACCGTCCTTGATAGGGGGGGGGGGGGGGGGGGGGTCACAGAAAGCTGAACATAGCATGAACAATAACCTCACCTGACAAATTGTCCGTCTTTGTGATGGCCCGTAGGATGTTCTCCAGGCCAGTCAAGAATGCCTCTGGCGGATGAGTGAGAATGATCCTTGTTTCTGATGCCATTTCTAGTAAAAAATGAATTTAAAAAAATTAAATTTCTAGAAGAATAAAAATAGAAATGCAATTTCTAGAACGAACAAATGCGATTTACACATTATATAAGGTATTACATTTTCTCTCGTAATTGATCAAAATTATTTGCTTGTTCGGGTGTAACCAGACTAGCTGACCATTTATTAATAAATGAATACAAAAAATGAAATCTCTAGAAGAATAAATAGAAATGCAATTTCTAGAAGAACAAATTAGATTTACACATTATATTTATAAGGTATTACATTTTCTCTCGTAATTGATATAATTTATTTGCTTGTTCGGGCAACCAGACTAGCTGGTGGAAATTTTACTTGCCCAACATCAATTTTGACTAGCCCCAAGCAAGCGAGTAAGTGCTTGCCCTGGCCAAGGGCAAGTCCTGATGGGTGTGTAATGTTACCTTTATGTTTCAATTTGTACTTCGTAATTGAATAAAAATTTAGTTGCCCAATCAGGCAACCAGACTGGCTGACCATTTATAAAATTGTACTTGCCTGATGTCAATTTTGACTTGCCCCAAGCATGCAATCAGGTAACTGCTAGTGTTGAGCCCTGGCTAAGGGCAAACCCGGAGGGGTACGTTTCAGTGAACTAAAAATATGGGGGCAAAGGGCAATTTGCCCCCCCCCCCAAACCTTTGAAATCGCCCCCATGAGCCAAAGTACGGGGGCGAAAAAAAAATGTAAGAAATCGCCCTCGCTGAGAACATTTTCATGGGGGCGATTTTTCTTTCTTAATTAAAAAAATAGCCTTGTGAAATATAAAGTATTTTTGGGGTTGGTACGTTTATAAATACATTACCTTTTTGTTGCTGCCCCCGTGACAGTTTACTCCTAGAGACATTATCCGCCACCCTGATCCCTGCAAGGCACGAGATGAGAGTCCTCAGGACGTGGCTGGCGTAGGTATCCATCATGACCTAGGAAAGCAAATAGGAGGAATACAAAAAACTATGACATTTGCAGTGGCACGGGGCCACCTAGAATTGATGTCGGGACGCCAACAAATGAAAAAGGACAGATTTTGGTGGCCCGATTTGGCCGCCAAAATTTGTACAGTATGCATCAGCAATTTGTACCTGTATACTGTGCAGGCAAACAAGTACAAAATGCGACTGGCACAAATTTATGGCTTTAATATTGACATTTTCTTGTAGAAAACACGTTTGTTGGTTACTTAAGAATAACATTATCTTCTCTTCTTTTTGGGGGCCAACAAAAGATCAATTTAGGTCACCAAAAATGGGAAAATTCTGGACTTTAGTGGCCCAAAGGACCACTAAAAAAGAAGTTGATGCAGAACACTGGATATTTTTTTACAAATTAATTAATTAATTAATTATTCTTATTGTTTTGATTGTTTGTTTGTTTTTGTTTGGTTTGTTTGTTGTTGTTTTTTTTTTGGGGGGGGGGGGGGGGGAGGTTCTGCTAGAATAATGATCAGATCCTTCAACTCTTTAAATGTCACAATCTGTCAATTATTTTCTCCATATGAAAAGCATCAGTAGCACCTTGGAAAAATATGTTAAATATTTTTGGTCATATCTTGCAATTAACAAATTGGCTTACTTCTTGAATATTGCCGACCATCTCTTCGCAAACTTGCTCGTAAATTCCGCTCAACTCTCGTCCCGTCCCTTTCCCTGCGACGTGCTTCAACGCCTCCGACATCACCGACTGCAAAACGTGACTGGCAAACCGGTCGGTGGACGCAGTTGAGAGGTCAGAGGTCATGCCCTGCAGGAAGCTTGAGAGCTGTTGCCACGACGACAGAGGTAGGATGGTCTCCAGGATTCGGCTCACCGTCTGGTTTTGGGAGACGCGGATTTCGTTGCCCTTCAGCTCTGCATACACATTGCTCACGAACATATCTGTATTATTGTGGATAAGTACATTATAACAAAATAGTTTAAGTTCAGCTGGATCGTATCTAGATCGACAAATCTATCGCTTTCATGGCCTTTTTGACATTATTATTGTTATTTTCACTGTCGGCATTCTAGCGATAGACGCAACCCATACACTCTGCCTGGGGAGGCAAGAACACCGTAAGTCTGCAGTAAAAGTTACTTCCGGAAAATCAGTTGACTTCCAATACAAAACACCAACATTCTCGCAATTTGAGCAACATTTGTAGCCCTATCAATACATTTAGGGCTACTATAATACTTTAACTCACCGATCTCGTGTGTCGCTATACATGTCATTCTATAATTACAGCGATTCGGGAGATTTTACAACGCTTTCCATCACTTTTCTTCGGGTCTTTCGCGGAACCTTTTTTCGAACTGCATACATAATGCATGCATCCGTATGCGCGAACACTTTTTCAGAAACTTAGGCAGCTAGGTACGGTACAGCACCAGGTTCTTAGGGCTTGGTACGAACAGTCACGTCACGTTCACGTCACGTCACGTGAAGGTTCTGTACCTTTTGTGAAACAGGTCACCCAAATCTACGAAGTGTTGGGTTACGTGACCCAACAGTTTGTAGAGATACTATATGCAATTCATGAAAGCTCACGTAAATTGGCGCTTGCGTAAAACAAATTAATGTAAATTGTCGTTGAGAAGAGACTAATTCTCGGTAAATTTAATCGTGAACGAACCCGTCCTACCTATACTGTAAATACCAATTATAGGCGTACACAGGCCTGGGGGCAGGGGGATGGACACCCCCTACCCCCATCCCCACCCCCTTACATAATTCAAGAAATGTCTTGGTCTCGGCCTCGAAATTTGTGACCGGTCCTGGTCTCGTCCTCGGCTGCGGTCATTTTCTACGGACACCCCCTACCCACACTCCCCCGCTTACTTCAATTTGTCTGACGAAATATCCCCCCCCCCCCTACACCCACCCCTTGAACAAATCCTGGGTACGCCACTGCCTACAAGTAGCTAGTTCGAATGTCAAATACATTAATTGATTTATTTAATATTGATTGGTTGGTGTGATTGTTACATTATAATGATTGACTGATTAATTGATAGATTGACTCGATTCAATAACCATAAATAATATTAATCAAATCATTGTTTTATTACTTTTAAACTCATTGATCACTGCAACTCACTCACTCACTCACTTTCACAGGCATGCACAGTATACAACGCCGTTAAGGGCCAGTACGCTCAGACGTCGAGCACGGGAACTTCAGGCGTATGCGAACTGAATTGTCCGCTGCGTGTAGCAATTCAGCTGGAAATCAACATTTTCCAAAATCCACGCACGACACGTCTTTAGAAACACTCCAATAACAAGACAAATAATGCAAGTGGTATGGTTGTACATTACCTAAATGACAGAACTGCATATTATCGTCTCAGATTACTCTGAATTATGCACGTACATATTATAAACATAATGATTGAAAAGATTTGATAAGGGGGTATCGGCATTTTCGTTGACATTTTAAAATCTCTTTGTGCGTGCATGTCTAGTCTTAGTAACAAGCGTTTGCAATTTTAAAAATCTTGATTAAACGCTCACGTCACGATTTGGTTAACGCGACACTTCGAGTTTTACCGGCATGGAAAACGACAAATTGTTGGGTCACTTTACCCTACACTTCGTAGATTTGGGTGACCTGTTTCACAAAATGTACAGAACCGTTTACGTGACGTTAACGTGAACGTGACGTGACTGTTCGTACCAAGCCGGTTCTTAGGCAGCTAGGTACGGTACAGTGCCAGGTTCTGTATAGCAGCTTTGCAGCACTGTACCATAGCTAGCTGCCTATTTTTCTGAAAAAGTGTTCTCACACGCGCATACGGATGCATGCAGTTCGAAAAAAGGTTCCGCGAAAGACCAGAGGAAAAGTGATGGAAAGCGTTTTAATCTATATAACGGGCATTTTGAAGCTAATCTGTGTGCTTCAAGTTCAAGGACAAGGTCAGCTTGACAATATGTCACATCTACTAGTAAATAGGTCCAGGTAACTGGACCATTTACACGCAACACATAGGAAAGTGCGTTCGCATCTACACCTAGCTGATGCCATCTACCGACAAGAAATCGCGCAGGAAGCTTGCTCTTGAATGCTAGTGCGTGAGTATTCAGACGCGTCCGTTTGCGCTATCAATCCCTGAAGGCCCGAGTCTTCGCTTCGCCCGACTCGCTCGCCGCCGCGACGAAACACGTGTTATTCTATGAGACCGATTTTCTTTGCAATGGGATTTTATAGCGCGGGGTGGGCGTGCACGCTTCGGACGTAGTAATCGATATATATGAAGGGCGTATTTACTCAAAATACATATTTACTAAAGAGTCTCCTTTTAAGAATTTGAATAGTTTACCTTCCGATTTCATTAATTCAAGTGTGATCAAATTCATCAAAACTTGAAATGATACAAATATGAACGATGATGATCAGACTCAAATTAATAAAATCCGAATGCAAACTATTCCTAGTCTTAAATTGAGACTATTTAGCAAATTTGTATTTTGAACAAATAGGCCCTTCATCAGGGTTCATACTTTGTATTACGTTTCAGAGTGTGCAGCAACTACTAATTTTTTTCCAGAGAAAAGGAGCTCAAATGTTACGATTCGGATTTCAAAGGACAATACAAACAGCATATTTGGTAAGCATAGTAGTTTAACTTTATCAATGTTAAACAACTACAGTCTCCAATAGTGTTTTAATCATGAAATAAGGCGAACGTTTTCCATTGGAGATTCAAAATGTTACTCAAATCTACTGTACATATGACCAATGCTAATTAGTAATTGTCCTATGAGTATGTGTGCAATATGTTAGTTTTTATCGTCAATATGATTATGATTGTAGCCGTCACTGATTTTACGGGTATTATGCCTGTTAAATGGCGCTGAACCGGCGGTTTTCTCGCGTCTACCCGACCGTATATCCGCAGCGGCGGTAGACAATGGGTGCTCTCGAGCGGCGATTCTGACCTTTGTCCCCCCCGTGCGGGCGTCATGTATTGGGAATACAGGACGCAAGCGCGGGCGATTCAAACTGGTTGGGCTCGCAAGCACGAGATAGATGCACCTCGGGAAAAGACGCCATGTTTCGTTGCCAGTCGATCCGAGATGTGCGGAGGGAGCGGACGTGCGCCGCAGGTGTGGCGCCGTAGCGCTCCGGCACGGGTTTGGGGCTGGGCATGTGGGATCGGGGATGGATTCCAAACGGGTTGTCTGATAACGAAATGGGTGAAGGCTTTGGGAAGCCATTTGAGTAGGGTTTCGGATAGGACCTAAATGTTATGTGTTTCACGTTGTGTGTCTTGTTTGTACCGTAAACGGTGTGTTTGTCGGGCACACGAGAGAGAAGCATGGCTCCACGCGGGGCCGAGGGGTCGGAATTGGGAATCCCGGGGATTCCAACAGTTTGAAGTGAAAGTTAGCGTCCGCCGAGCGAGATTACGGGCGAGTCACGTCGGAGCTCTGGAGGAGTCTGTTTTAGGTGAGTTAACGTTTATGTATAATTATCGAGTGACCGAGTGAGTGCACGATGTTGATGATTATGAAGATATCTATGATTTTTATATAGCCACGGCGGGCGGCCTCAGCAACCGCACAAAAACGGCTACATTGGCGCTGCAACGAACAAAAGAATAAAAAATTGAATGGGGGGGAAGGTGTGTTTATTTGGAAAATTAAGGAAAATTGATGAAAATTGAAATTGGGAATTTTTGTTAATTTTGGGAGCACGTGGCGCGTGCGGGAGGGCACACTTTCGCTCGTTTGGTTTTTACTGCGATAAAGTGTAGGGGGACGCTTTGTACGGGAAGCCCCGTTGGTTTGGTTGATTATCGGTGATTTTTGTGGATTATTTGGGATTTTTGTGGACTTTGGGAAAGAAATTGAGGTTTTTGGGGTATTTAAAAGGATGCAATTGCATCGGTGGATTTGGTTAGAAAATGTTGTTGTTTTAGTAGGACTCACGAGGCGAGCGCCGATTTTGAGCCATTGACTTAGTGTGTGAAAATTGGACAACGTGGCTTTTTGCACGGGGGTCAATGCAGGCTATTGTTTCGGGGGTTTCGTGAATATAGGGTTATAAAAGAAAAAGGTGTAAACTGTTGTTTTTAGGCTGAGTCGGTCGGGTTGACGACTCTTGTTTGGGGGTAACGATTGCGCAATGCTTCGGGTGAGAGTTTGGTCGCTGGGCGTTTTGTATTGGCTTTGTACATGATTTGTTTTTGCGATGCGGATGCATGCATGTTTTGGGAGATTGGATTGCCTGTAGCGCATGTGTTTCTGTTATGCCTCAGAGTCGATGTTTTCTGCTGAGATTTCGTGAGTTTTATAAGGTAAGGTCGAAGAAGACTGGTATTTTGTTCGATTCTGATGAGAATTGATTATTTTGGAGCGAGTGTTTCGCAAATCGTGGAAGTGATGTGTAATTATATGATCGATAAAGTGTTCTGTAAATATTATGGTGATGATTTGATAGTGCATTTGCCCACCCGTAGGGAATCGTGTCGGTTGTTCAGATGATTGTTAAAGTTATTGCTTGGTGATTATGTAGGATTATTGTTGACGTGTTATTGGGAGATTTGTGTGGTGGTAGTTGACAATTGTCTTGTGTGTGATCGGGAGTTGTTGATTTATGGAATATGGTCAGTGGGGTCAAGAGAATTAGTTTGAGACCAGGTATGCATATGTGTGTGTGGTGGTTGCGTGGATGTGTGGATTGACTTTTGGAAATTGTTAAAATTTAAATATTCGTGCGAGGATTGTGGATATTACTTAGTATACCTCGCATGAATTCCGTTAAATTTGTGTGAGAGGCGTCACATGAATTATAAATATCATGCTTATATTGTTTCAACACAACAATCGTGTTGAAATCGATGAAATGTTGTAAATATATGGGGGTTCTTTATGCCTTAATTTTGTATTATAAAAGGCATCGGGAAAATTATTGAATTGTGGATGTTTACTGGGGCCTGCGCTCCAAGTAAACAAGTATAGTTATAAAGGCGAAGTAGCCGTGAATTTATTTAGGGGTATAGTTTGTCTGTATAGTTTGCCTTTAGTGTTCTATACATTGACGGAAGTCCACCCGACGGGACGACCAGTAGACACTGGGTGAATTCAGCATTCTCTCCCTTAGATTGTTTTGGTTTTTGAAGGGTAGATAGCCGTTAGTGAATTAATTTTATGTAGTGCATCAGAAAATTGGGCGTTTTTGGGGATTGTAATTAGGAATAGAGAGTCATTGGTGTTATTTAAGCACACCGGTGGAATTGAAAATTGGTGCATGTTGAAATTGGGCGTGCTTTGGGTCTTTTTTTGGATTGATGGAGCTTTTGAAGGATTTGAATTTATTGGGGGAATCTTGAGGAAGATTTGGAAGTTTTTATAAAATAAATTTTTGGAAAGGGGAGGAAAGTGGGTTGAAAGTATTTGGCTGGGGAAATTTATTTTGAAAATTTGGTTCTCTGCTAGATATTTTTGATGCCATTTGATTAACCCTATTTTCTAAGTTTCTTCTCTTTTCAGGAAAGTTTTCAGGAGTTCGTCGTTGAGTCCTCGGGGCAGCAATACTTCTAGTTTAGTTTATCTTCGCTGGAGTGAATTCGTCATGTGTAGTTCGCGGTAGAATATTAAGTTGAATTATTTATGGTGGATTCATAGTTTGAATAGCTCACAGTAATTTAGCGTCCACTCTAGTTGAGATAGGTAGCATTTGTTTCGCGGAGAGTTAATAGTATAGGGTATTGTGTACTTCGCGGATTCACGGCTAGAGGATTGGTGCATCGCTGGACCTACGGTTTTCGTTAGGGCAACAGGACTCTGTTTTTAGTGTGCACTGGAGATAGAAACGTCCTTGTGAGTTGTGTAACCAACGGAAGCGAATCGTTTGATTTTGTTATGGTGTTAGAGAGAAAGGACTCTCATTGCCATAACAATTTATGGTAATGTTTCTTTATTAAATTAATAAGTTGTTATAAGTTAGGTCGCGGTTATTTTTAGGCTCGAAGGCTCAGAGTTGAATACAATCGCGATCACTTCACACAGGGATTGAAACAGACTCTAGTAGACCGAGTGATTCCCACTCGACGGGTTCACATGGTCTGAGGTCTTTGCGTCATTTCCGGTACTACTACCGGGGCACATGCAAACGGCCAGGATACGGGAGCGACTTCAATCCAATAACTATGATCAGCCAGAATGCACACAGGTCGGACTTGTCCGACCAGCGGACCGATTAATGGGAATTTATTGTTCATTCTTAGTTGATAGGGTCGCAAGGTGTTGAGCTGGTTCATATTTAATTCAAGGAGTTCTCGTTCTCGTAGACGAATTCGAGAGGTTTAGCTCCTCACTGTGTAGTCGTTCTAGGAGTCTGGACTTGTGAGTTAAAGTGACGATAAATAGCGAAGATTATTGTGTTATTAGCGAAGATTATACGAGGATTCAAGTCCAGAAGATTCCTCGGTTTATTGCTCCAGATGAACTTTATTGTATTCCTTTCCATGAGTGCGACATTCGGGAGATTTTATGTCTGATGTCGGGATATGATTCTCCCTTTGCTTTGATTTGTTTTAAACATAAAATTCTTTCATAAGTCGGGATGACTTTTTGTTAAATATTTGATCAATAATGGTCAATAACTCCCTTTGACTATGGATGACATTTGGTGATTCTGGAGACAAATTCCTCCTGATATTAATTTGGTGTTGAGAAGACAAATGTTCCCCCTTCATTAATGGACTTAATTTGGGGTATAAAGAATTGTTGGGACATTTGTTTAAATTGATTTATGGGGAGGCATTTCTCATTTTGTGGAAATGTTTAGGGAAAAAGGTCTTCCTTAAACAGGGATTAATTTTGTAAGTGAAATTTAAGATATTGTTCACTTTGTTTTGATAGAAATTTGTTAGTAGGAGAGGCAATAAATAAGTCCTTTCTTATGGTATTAGTCGATATATATTTTGGTATTTGAAAATAATGGGATAAGGAAGGAAAATATTTCTTATCCCAATCGCGCCGTTTGTGTTAAATTTATTTACACAGAGAGTCAATATTTCGGATAAACTCTCTAGTGATATTTTGGAATACAGGGGTGATGTTTGATGTAAAAAGATTTAAAGGAAGAATTAAGTTACACACCCCTGTAAGCCGATCAGGTTCGGAATTTAAAAGGAACCTGGGCTGCCTGAAATTCTCACTCGGCAAAGAGTTTTTCTTTGAGGAGGGGGAATGGACGGTTAAGCCATTTTTAAAATTGTTGTGTTCCTTTTAAATTGTCTTTGTTTAATGGAGCGGACAACTTCGGTGCATCAACTGGCCGTTTCATCGGGGATACAAATACTGTCCCCGAACCGGCCGTTTCAGCGGGGATAAAAATACTGTCCCCGAACTGGTCGTTTCATCGGGGATAAAAATACTGTCCCCGAACTGGCCGTTTCATCGGGGATAAAAATACTGTCCCCGAATGACGGGTTTCCGCCAGGGTATTCGAGTTTGTCTGCGCTCTGAAGAACACACGCAGTTGCTGGGGTGTACAAGCTCGTCAACCGGCTGTAGGCACAGGACTCGGGTTGTCCTCAATGGCAACCAGGCTTCAGTGAAGAACCCTCCTTTGGCCACGATTGAGCGTGTATAGTCCCGGCAGTCTGCCGATTATTTAAAATTTATTATTAATGAGTGCTTCTCATTTGTATTATTCGACAAATACAAATTGAGGAGTAGTGGTTATGATGATTAAGGATGCTGGTCGTTCTACTTTGGATTATGTTTGTTTGGTCTATTGCTCGCTTAAGTCTCGCTACAGGAATCCTTTGATTATTCTGGAGAATCTTGGCTAAGCGGTAGGATAAGTGATAGGCTGAAACGTTCTACGTGTAATTGGTTTCCGGTGTGGAAAGGAAGGATTTGTTTTGCCTTTTCTTTCCTCACTTGAATTTTTAGAGATTGACGGGAAGAATTTCTGTTGATGATTTGTTTTGGATTCCAGAATAAATTCACTGGAATTCAACACGCCTTCCTGTCATGTCTCCATATTGTTTTCCAAGTGTTTTTGCAGGTGGTCTTTTCAGGAGCCAGAGGTGTGCGGACCCCTCCATGCCCCTAAGAGACTGAGACCTCGTTGATAGGGGACCCGATCCCTATCTAAATATATTAGCAAAACGGAGCGGCAGGATCTTCAGGTTACAAAAACATGTACCTTTAAGAAGTCCTCCCGAATCCTTACAGGAGCCTTTACTCCTTCCAGGATATTGTCAACTACGACAACTCCTGGCTCGTAGGGGTTCCTTTAAAGGAGGGGTGCAATCCCGGCTTTGATTCAGGTTTATAGCTTTAAATATGTGCCTTTATTGATATACCACACTCTTTTTTTCAAAGAAATCCTTAAGTTGGGAAAAAAAGGTAAATTTCATGCAACTTTTTTGCTTTATTACGCATCGGCGTTCCATGCTCCTAAAAAAAGTCATTTATAGCAGAGCGGAAATGTGCGCACGTGTCACCCGATTCATGACCTCACTTGCAGACCGCAACGCGGAGGAATGTGCATTGTTTACATGCAGAGCCTATGACTTGCTTGTAAAACAAACTCGTTTTTGCTTGTAAATTGAGGTTTTACTGAAAATGCTTAAGAATTGCTAAGAAATGAATTGTAGCAGGATGCAGCTACACATCTGAGTGTATATCGTCCCATGATATAAACCTGAACAAATGTTTGCAAATATTGAAACAAATGGAAATAATATCTCTGTGTCAACGTGAGTATTGTACTCAGCGTGTACGTCTATGACCGAGCTAAACTGCGATTGCCTGCCGGTGACGTCACAAAGATGACGTCATTTTTTGTTCGCCCGGGACTCAGTTTTTTTACGGGGGTTCCGAAAGAGAATTTACAAGTTGATTTTTTTATTTTACCGGGTTTTCCCACGAGGAAAATATGTTTGTATTAGTAATCTTCATGAAAATCTACCTTAGATACAGTAAAACCCAATTTTGAGGCAGTTTTCTTGTCACCATACCTTTAAAAGGTGGGCCAGTTGATGAGTTTTCACGCAATTGCTCTTCGGAAATTGCGGTCCTCTCGTCACATTGAGCAATTAACTAGGTCGTGGCCTTAACGAGTGTTCAATTCAGCACTCGCACGGCCCTTTCAGGTTCGGCAGTTCCTGGCAGCAATTGAGGGTTCGGGAAATCAATTGCTGGCATGGATACCGTAAGATCAGTGCGGCTAGTCCTTCCGTTTGGAGCTGATTTCCATGCTGGAACTCAGCTCTATTAAACGAGGGGGAATGTAGCCGTCACTGATTTTACGGGTATTATGCCTGTTAAATGGCGCTGAACCGGCGGTTTTCTCGCGTCTACCCGACCGTATATCCGCAGCGGCGGTAGACAATGGGTGCTCTCGAGCGGCGATTCTGACCTTTGTCCCCCCCGTGCGGGCGTCATGTATTGGGAATACAGGACGCAAGCGCGGGCGATTCAAACTGGTTGGGCTCGCAAGCACGAGATAGATGCACCTCGGGAAAAGACGCCATGTTTCGTTGCCAGTCGATCCGAGATGTGCGGAGGGAGCGGACGTGCGCCGCAGGTGTGGCGCCGTAGCGCTCCGGCACGGGTTTGGGGCTGGGCATGTGGGATCGGGAATGGATTCCAAACGGGTTGTCTGATAACGAAATGGGTGAAGGCTTTGGGAAGCCATTTGAGTAGGGTTTCGGATAGGACCTAAATTTTTTTTTTTTTTCAAATTTTTGAGCCCTCCATAAACAAACAAATCAAATACATGAGCATAAAACAAATCAAATACATGAGCATAAAACAAATTCAAATTAATCTTTCTATACAAACAACAATTGTAGCAACTGCCACTTAACATTAAAATGTCTCTCCATTCCAGATATGCATAACATATATTTTTCATCTTTATAATATTGTAACACTTTTTTTTTTAATGTATCAAAAAGTGGAACTATGTTATTCAGTTTACAAATAAACATCTGTTGTTTAATTAAAATGACAATACAGTTAAGAGCATCATTTCTCTTATCTTCAAAGCCAAAAATTATGTTTTGTAAATTAAACAAAATTCGAACTTGAGTTCTTTCATAAATCCAATTTGAAGTGTCATTCCAAATCTTTCTACTAATCTCACATTCATAAAAGAAATGTACTATATCTTCAAGTTCTTTTTTACAAAATGAACATTTTTCATTGTTTACAATTTTCATCCTAAAAAGTTGTTTATTTAAAAATAAGATTCTATTTAAAATCTTATACTGAAAGTATTTCAAACTAATAACTGGAGTAAAACGAAATATCATAACATTATACTTTTGTATTAATACAGATTGTAAATTATAATTCAAATATCGTTCCCACTTTGAACTTATTAGAGACAAACAATTTGTTTCTCCTAAAAGAACTTTATAAATGTATCCACATCCTTTTTTATCATGAATAAAAGTTTTAATATGAGAAGGAATTAAAGGTTCTTCCAATTTTGTTTGACATGTTTTATAATATTCATTATATCTACACTTTATTACTTGACAGACTGAATAATAAGACAAATAATTAATCTTCAAATTAAACTTCTCTTCACATTTTTTATGCGACAATAAAATTCCATTATTATCCATCAAATCATTAATAAATCTAATACCCTTTTCATACCACGATTTTAAAAAAATAGACTCATTGCCAATTTGAATCGAGCTATTCATCCATAGCGATTCAGATAACCAATCAGTCTCACATTTTTTTACTAATAATGCCATACTTTCAAAAACTTCTTTCCAAAAAGGATTGCCAATTTCATGAGATAATTTCAAAAAATAATTATCACCCAAACTAATCATGAATTTGTTTTGTAAAAATGACTGCATTAAATGGGCAACATTTGTACACATATTCAAAATAATTCTTCTAACCCATGTTAGCTTTAGTGATTTACTAAAGCAGTCTATATCAACCATTTTTAAGCCACCTTTTTCATATGAACTAACAACTTGTTTTCTACTTATTTTATCCGGTTTATTCTTCCATATAAACTTGAAAAAATGTATTTTTATGTTTTTCATTAATTCAACAGATGGGTTTGGAATTGACATAAACAAATGATTAAATTGTGGTAATAATAATGACTTAACAATTGTTATTCTCCCCAAAACAGTAATATTTCATTTAATCCAAGAAATCATTTGTCGTTTCACTTTATCGAATATTCTATCATAATTATAATCTGGCATTTTATCAACATCAACATAAAAATCTGTTCCAAGATATCTAAAATAACCATTATAAACAAACTCTACATTTACTCCTTCTAATTTTATTTCATTATTTTCTTTTGAAGCCCCTATCCAAATTGCTTTTGTTTTTTGAATATTTATCTTAAGTCCAGAACAATTACCAAAAGAGTTCAAAATATGTATAACTTTCTGAAAACTAGTAATAGAACCATCCAAAAATAAAACTGTATCATCTGCATATTGAAGAATTTTAAATTCTTTAAAGTTAACTCTAATTCCTACCACTTCATTTGAAGAGCGAATTAACATACCTAAAATTTCAGCGCATAACAAAAACAAATAAGGTGACAGAGGGTCACCTTGGCGACAGCCTCTTTCTATACAAAATCTAGAAGTTAATTGCCTATTTACCATAACACTTGAGCATGCATTGCTATATAACACATTTATCCACCTCTTAAAAGAATTACCAAAATTAAATAAAGAAAGTACCTTAAACAAAAACTCATGGGAAACACTATCAAATGCCTTTTCGAAATCAATCAATAAAATCATACCATGTAATTTTTCCTTATCTGCATAAGCAATTATATCATAAATAATTCTAATATTTTCACCAATAAAACGTCCAGCAAGGAACCCTGTTTGATTTGAATGTATAATACAAGGTAGTACCTTTTTTAATCTATTAGCAATACAGCTTGATACAATTTTATAAATTACATTCAACAAAGAAATAGGTCTCCAATTCTTTATAAAATGTCTTACTTTATCCCCTTTTGGTAACAGAGTAATGACCCCTAAATTTTGTGAGAAAGATAATCTTCCACTATTATAAGCAAAATTCATGCTGCGAACCATAAAAATACCTAAATCTTGAAAGAAGAATTAAAAAAATTCTACAGTAAAACCATCTTGACCAGGGGATTTATTATTTTTCATATTTTTCAATGCAATTGCAACTTCACTATATAATATTTCTCCTTCTAAACCTAATGACTCTTCTTCCGTAAGATTCTTAACCTGATCTTTATCAAATTCAGAAAATAGCACATCTATATTAGAATTTTCATGGAACTTATACAAATTTTCATAATATGTCTTTATTTCATTTAAAATTGGTTCCTGCTCTTGCAAAACAACACCATTATCATCAATCAATGTGACAATAGTCTTTTCGACAATCCTCTGTTTCTCCAAATTCAAAAAATACTTTGAAGGTTTTTCACCATATTGCATTTGTTGCAGCCGTGACATATTTGCATTTTTTTCCAATGTCTGTTTCCGCAAATTTTCCAATTCTGCTCTCAACTGTTTAATTTTTTCCATATTTTCTTGTATCCCTAAATTCTGTCCAACAAGGATCTCTAAATTGACTATCTCATCTTTAAGCTTAATTTCATTACTTTCTCTATTCTTTTTTCTTTGTATTGCATACATAATAATGGCTGCTCTCAACTCCATTAACAAAGTATCAAAAAATAATTGATCGTCAACACAAAATTTTAAATTTTGCTTACTAACCTTATCAAATTGATTGCCCTCCAAGCTCTCGTTATTCAAATATTGCAAAGTAACCACTTTGATCTTTTCTTTTATAAGAGAAATAAATTCTAATTCCTTTAAAAATAAATTATTAAACTTCCAATAACTATATTTCTTTTTAAATTTATCAAACATAATCTCCAAGGTTATCAATGAGTGGTCTGAACGGTAACCTAAATCAATTTCACTCTTCTTCACCAGAGAAAACAATTCTGATGAAATTAGAAAAAAATCAATTCTACTTTGCTTAAGTGGATTAGGCTGTCTCCATGTATAGGCTTTCTTATCTAAATACATTTGCCGCCAAGGGTCCAATAAATTAAAACCATTTTTTATCTCAAGAACTTTTGACCTAGCATCTATATTATTTAGTCTTACATAATTAAATGTATCCATCTCCAAACTTTGCACTAAATTCCAATCTCCACAAATTATTTTAAGAGGATCATCATAGTCCAACAAAATATTTTGTATACATTCATAAAAACCTGGATCATCATGATTAGGGCCATATAATGAAACCAAAGAGAATTCCATAAAACCCCATTTAACACTGAGAGCAACAGAATTGCCTTCTTTATCACATTTAAATCTCTTTATAACATACTGAGAGTATTTATCAAATAAGATTGCAACTCCTCTAGCATTGGATGCCTTATAAGAAAAAAATCCCTTTCCTCCCCATTCTTTTAAAATATCTTCTTCTAATTCCAAGACAAAATGGGTATCTTGTAAACAGTAAATGTCTGCCTTTTTCTTTTTTAAATAATCAAATACATCTCTCCTTTTTTGTGTATCCCTTAATCCACGGCAATTCATAGAAAAGATTTTAATTTGTTCCTTACTCATTTAAAATAATTTTGACAATTGGTAATAATATAAGTACATTATTCAAGACATACACATGTACATACATCTTGAGCTGTGGAGGATTTTTTTTTTTTACACAATAACACAACACAACAATTAACATACAACAAAAACAAAAATTGATTTCCAGCTCCGATTGCAACATTGTGCAACTCCCGCAGAAAATATTAATATACGTGAGCTATCTATCCTTTCAATATAATTTTTTTATTATATTGAGGAATGTCTCTTATCAAAGTTCAGTCCATGTAGCTACTTTATAGAATATTCCTATTCTTTAAATATAGTCTCTAACTACTATAGCCACTTCAGGCGCATGGCTACCATTACCAGTCTATTTTAATTTGAGTACATGTATGACTATGACTTTCTATATGTGGTAGCTAAAGTCAAAACAAGTTTTTCAAAGTATACTGCTACTGTCTCTGGATAAGTCTGGTTTACGCAGCCATATCGACATGTTGTTTCTCCTCGGCACGACTTTTACAGAAATTAATCGTCTTCTGTTTATGTAGATTAACTACATGTATCTTCACTGCAGATTCCAAAACTAAACTAATCCTTGGCTTATTTTTATGGCTACCAGTACCAGTCTATCTATTTTAGGTCTTGTATAAGCCTATGAGTCATCTGACTTTCTATATTATGGTAGTAGCTCTCTTAATCTAAACATAAACACTTTTTTTCAACTTCAACTGCTACTGCCTCTGGTCTCTGCTGCCATATCAACGTGCTGTTTCTCCTTGGTACGGTTTTTACAGAATGAATTGTCTTCTGTAAATTTAAACTGATCCTCATCTGCCAGGCGCATGACTACTACTACTAGTAACTTTGCTTGTTATAATTTTAACATGTACTTATAAACTATGACCTCTTTCCTTGATATCGTCTGGTAGCAATCTTAATCAGAAAAACGTGCGGTAACTCAATATACAAACAGAGAAAGCCGAGCCAACGGCGTGGACGTGGGCTACTAACCATCTAACCATCTTCTTCTGTATAGCGCTTCCAATCGTCCGCCCCGTTGATCCTCCTCGTCTGCAGAATCACCTCAGTTCCAACTACTCTTATTCTCGTCATCAGGCCACGTTTCCTCAGCACATACGCCTTCGATGCTAGTTGACTCCTCTTGATTTTCATCACTCTCGGTAGATCAGTACGGAACGAAACACGGAACAGTGGGTCATCCTCAGCAGCCTCCCGTCCGGCTTCATGGGCGACGCCCTCTCGGTTACGTTTTTTCCTGTTCTGAGCTGCGCTGTAAGTGTAGTATCCCTGTAGCACCTTTTCACGGTCTGCCATTCTGACGAATCTCACGATGATTGCTTCTGGAGCTTTGTCGGAGCCAGTAGGGTTATGGCGACGGGGTAGCCTGTGTACATTGACAAATCTCATCTCCTCTGCACTATCATTCAGCATCAGAGCTATTTTGTTCTTGACTACAGCTTCTACATTCTCGTTTTGCTTTGAAGCAATTCCATATACCAAAAGATTCTGCTTTCTCTCGTGAATTTCTCGTTCAAGTAGTTTATTTGAAAAATCTGCCTCTACTCTTTGTATCTCTTTCCGCAGCTGAGGGATTTTTACGTTTTCTACATCAATGATACGGTCAGAGTTATCTTGTACAGAATGTTCAATTGTACGTATAAATTTGTCCATTTTCTCATTAAGCTGTTCAAACATCCAACGTACCTCCCCCATATGCAAGTCAGCGGTCTGGGCCGTCCCGATCCCGGGCAGCGTGCCGGGCGGGACGGGCTGCATTGTCTCAGTGTTCGTTGTAACTCCCGCCGCACTCATTCCGTCGCCACGTGATGTCGTTTTTTCCGTCGTTTTATCCGTCGTTTTATCCGTCATTCTCTTCTCCAATGATCTCAAAGAATATTCATTTCGGATACTAGTAGTCTGTTGTTTTTTCTTTCCTCGTTGGGCACTTTCTTGGCTCATTTTCGAACTAAAAAGTCATTTTCTTACTCTTCTGCGGGAGCACGTGAAAAAAACGTCACCCCATGCTACGAACCGGAACCGGATAGGACCTAAATGTTATGTGTTTCACGTTGTGTGTCTTGTTTGTACCGTAAACGGTGTGTTTGTCGGGCACACGAGAGAGAAGCATGGCTCCACGCGGGGCCGAGGGGTCGGAATTGGGAATCCCGGGGATTCCAACAGTTTGAAGTGAAAGTTAGCGTCCGCCGAGCGAGATTACGGGCGAGTCACGTCGGAGCTCTGGAGGAGTCTGTTTTAGGTGAGTTAACGTTTATGTATAATTATCGAGTGACCGAGTGAGTGCACGATGTTGATGATTATGAAGATATCTATGATTTTTATATAGCCACGGCGGGCGGCCTCAGCAACCGCACAAAAACGGCTACATGATTTTAATATGAACTTATTCTAGCCTTTTCACCCCTATATTAATTTATAAATATGCAAATACGGTCAGAAACTGCGGAATAACCTAACATTTTCATGCACATTTATTCGTTTTATTTACAACTCAAATGGCGATTTTTGTTCATGTTTTATTTTATCACGCAGAGCCAATCCGACTCGACCATGTCTGAGATAACGAGATTCTGCCCTGGAGGCTGGAGCAAATGTCATGTGTACGGAGCTGTAGTGTTCTGTTCAAAATGACAATAGTTAGTCAACGAGGAAGAATGAATAGGTTCAATACTTCAATGTCATGTCACTCAGTCAACGTTTTTCTGAAAGTGAAATTGTGAAAAATTAAATAAAAGCAAAATTAAAAATGTTCAAAAATCAAAATCTCACCTTTCTCCTCTTCGTTTTCAAATCCCTCCTGAATTTTGTCTGAAACTCTGCGGTAGTAACCCATTGTGTGTTCCTCTAGCCGCCCAACACGCCCAGAATCCTCCTCCTTCTGATCCATTTTATCAGTTTTCTGACTCATGTTTGCCAGTGCTGTGTTTTCCTCGATTAACTTCATAACATGACTTTTGCAAGTTTGTCTCGTTGGAAGCTTCTATCTTGCTCAGCAGCCCAATTAGCGCTTTAAAGCCTGCGCGATTCCAGTGTAATATTAATGCGAACACAAATCCACAGAAACCGGGCAGCAGAAGATGCTACGCCACATACCGTTACTGACCCGCCCGATACGCCAGAGTTTAGGGGTAGAATTGGATTACCAGCTGCTCCCTCGGATCGCAGCCTTGCGCGCGTGGCTACCTGAAATTGTATACACGCACGTGCTACGGAGTATGATAAGCCAAGTGTCAACACATTCAAGGTGTATATCGATGTTCAAGTTTATTTATTTATCTTTCTTATATAACACGGGTATAACACACATTAAAAATATGTCATGAACATAACAAATTAACAAAATATGGCGTTACAATAGAAAGATGAGGTGACCTTGGTTGAAAGCAGAGCTTGTGGAGTTACCGCGATCTGGTGCGGCCATTGGTGCCCGGGGGGGGGGGGGGGGGGGGGTCTTCTTCTTCTTCCTTGGTAGTGCAGACTTCATGACTGAAGATTACGCACTGCGTGTGGTGCACATACAGTATAGTACAGTGAACGCAAACAAAATAAACAAAACATAGTCTGTCCTCATAGAAAGGGGGGTATCATGCGTGACCAAGAATTCGAGTAAAAAGGGTGTTTTTTACGATCAGGCAAGTTACTTACGTATCTTGAATAGGGTCTCAAAATCACCAAAAATCAGGAAAAAGGGTATCTTTTTTAATTGGATAAGTTACGCATTTAGGGTCTTAACAATTACGGTTCATTCAACACTAAAACAAGTTTTAGTCACCGTTTTGAGCTGAAATATCCACCAAATCCCGGTCCAAAACATCGCACACGTTCGGAAAGACAGCCCCTGGATTTATCCCAGTGTTTCGATCCCTGGTTATCAATCTGCTATCGCTATTTTTCGTGCATTCGTAACTATAGCGTTTTAGCTCTGTATTGGTGCAGATACAGATACCCCGGTAGATAAACTTGTGCGTGACATTATGCTTGATCAAGGGCCTCATGCAAGGAAAGCAAATTAGTATTACTTGCTTAGGGAATCAAAAATAGTTATAACTTGCTTAGGGGTTTACACAAAATTGATTACTTACTTATAGGGCCTTAGGGTAGCACTGAATTACCAATAATCATACTTACTTAGGGTGTATTTTTTGCACCGCGCAAATACTTGTTACTTTAGGGTGCTTTTGGCATGTCCTTGGTCACGCATGATACCCCCATTCTATGAGGACAGACCCCCCCCCCCCCCCCCCGGGCTCGGGGGTCGCTCCTATTCGGGCAAGATCGCTCTAGATCGCTAGGCGCAGATCGCAAAGTGGGCACTGGGTTTATAAAAAAAACTCGCAAAGCTGATTATGATGTCTAGACAAGTAGAACAATACCTGGCTATAATCATCAACCATGCACGCATGCGTGGAAATAGGGACAATGCATTTCTCAGGGGAAGTCGCTGTGAAATCGCATACTGTGGGCATCCCGGCACCGAAAAGATCCAAAGATCGCATACGTACTGAGATCGGGCTGAATCGCGGCGAACTGGTGAGATTGAGCGATTCACACCGAACCGAGATCGCTAGCAACTCGGGCTAGATCGCAAGCGCAGCCCGGGGGGGGGGGGGGGGGGGGGGGGTCTGTCTTCGTTGAAAGGGGGGTATCATGCGTGACCAAGAAAACGAGTAATTAGGGTGGTTTTTTACGATCAGGCGAGATACTCGAGTATCTCGAATAGGGTCTCAAAAAGATGAATTACTCGTTTAGGGTCTCAAAAACTCATCTTACTTGCTTAGGGTATCAAAAATAGTTATCACTTGCAAGTTGCTTTTAATAAGGGTTTACAAACAAAAAAGATTACTTGCTTAGGCCGTTAGGGTATCAAATATAGACTTGCTTAGGGGTTTACAAAAAATTGATTACTTGCTTAGGGTATTAAAAATAGTTATAACTTGCTTAGGGGTTACAAAAAATTGATTACTTGCTTAGGGTATCAAAAATACTTGCTTAGGGGTTTGCAAAAAATGGATTACTTGCTTAGGGTATCAAATTACCGATAATCATACTTACTTAGGGTGTATTTTTTGCACCACGCAAATACTCGTTTAGGGTGCTTTTGGCAAGTCCTTGGTCACGCATGATACCCCCTTTCTATGAGGAAAGACCCCCCCCCCCCCCCGGGAAGCGCAGATCGCATAGTGGGCACTAGGCTTTAGCGATCTGAGCTCGAGTTGACAAGTCATTGTGACGTCATAATATGATCCCCCTCTTTCTCTCATTGTGACGTCATAATACAACCTCTCTAGCATCGATAGCATCGCTTTCATTGTGGACGGCGCTGCACGAAATAATTTTTTTTGGTGAGATAATGAAAAACTGAGTGTAAAATTAAAAAGAGCAGAGTAAACTTTATTTGATCAAAATCGGTTCAGAAACGGCTGAAATATCAACAAATACATCCGATCGTAATACATCTGGGGCCCAGATATATTCGATGATTAAAAAAAAAATGTAAAATGTGCAGTTTCAAAAATGTTCAAAAGAGGTTTTAAAATAGTTGTTGATGATCTCTCTATTTAATCATTATTTCAACAAAACATCACATGCATAATTTTATATGGAAAATGGTTGAAACCAATGCTGTTTTAGAGAGTGCCCTCTGATCTTGTGTGTGAATGCTAACAGGCTTTTTACTTAGTCGTTTGTATGTCCTTTCGAGCATGGTGGAGTTATAACTATTAGTTTGTAATGTTATGGTGCAGGTTTTGGTTACTAAAGCTCAGCTTTACCAAAACTGTACTACCCCTTTAAAGGGGTAGATCAGTTTGGGTATAGAGGGCGCTGCATGAAATAATTTGTTGAGAGATAATGCCTACAATATCCCTACAATGCGTGCATGCTGGCTGCTCTATTTCCCCCCCTAAGAATGGAAGGGGGGCCCGGAGGTAAAATGCCGGGTACATGAGTGAAAACGCATGAATACACACTGTCAAAGGCGCGCTGTGTTATATGCTATGAAAGGCGGTGCGTGCGGTTTTACTGGCCCTGACTAGGTACAAATTGACAAAAAACGGAACCTGACATCATGTCACTCACAGCAACCTAGAACAAAAACTACTCAACCAAAATGGCTGTTCTTGGTATCGTTGTTCATTGGAAAAGACACCCTATCCGTTGGACAAATTGCGTTGCTGTATTTTGAGAAGTGCCCCGTTCCGTTTTTTGTTGGGCCACCCTGTATAATTATCCTCCGTTGTTTTACACAGGAGGCTATTCATACTGTCATTCATTGCTCAAGGTCGGGGATAGTTGCATAAAACGTACAAGTGACGTAATCTAGCTGGGAGGTTCATTCTCTCAACGTCGATTGGTGTAAAATCAATCTACACGTGAATTGATCAAGCGTAACCTTTTTATGCAATACACCCCCGCAATACAGCTAGTATAGCTAGCATGGTATAACACGCTAACAGCAGTACGTGTCTACATTTCAGTTGAACAGCAGTCGAGTCTACGTTATTATCACCGGTATTTCACTTTCTTCTGTAGATGTAGAATGAGGTTTGAGCGTCCGGAGACCCCGTGAAATCCGTTCTTTAGAGTCGGGAGGATCTCTTCACATTGATTTGCTTTTCATTCCAGCTTTCTTCTGGAGATCACACGGTTTTTAGTGAGTGTTACATTTATTTTGTCAATTTGTTGTCGGCTGTATGCTGCATCCCCATTACTAACCTAACCAGGCTCTGTGCGTAGCACAGAGCCTGGCATATTGAAGTGTGTGTTAGGTGTACCGCTCGTAACAATTATTGGTAAAAATAGTATATAAGATACTATACAATTTATATCTGGTTTTATACTTACGACGGATGTTATCCATGGACATCAATGGTCCACTGTCTTGATACATGAGGCTCCATTCGGTGTATTTATTCACAAAATTAGGTTTTTATCGTTTTTATCGCAAAAATTCCAAAATGGTATCCGAATTTGTGTCCACAGTGCGCATGCGTGAGGTCGCAGGTCAAACTTTGGCGTACGAGCCAAGATGTGCGCGCGTTCTGCACAGCGATTGATAGTTCGTCGTTAACTGTGATCAGCGATGTGCGTAGCACATCGCTGTGACGAGATGTCGATTGAAATTAAGAAGTTTTTTTGACATGAGGTGTTTTATCCCCTTTAATCAGATTATTTTTTAATTTTGTTTACTTGTACTACACACAGAAACCCCCATATATGTCGGCGCTACACAAAATTACTATGAAAACAATGATAACCTACCTCAAATTGATTATTTATGTCGATTGTCCTTGTTAGAATCCCGCTGTGCGATGCCGACGGATCGAAAAAAAAAGCCGGATTCTAACAAGGACGATCGTCATAAATAATCAATTTGAGGTAAGTTATCATTCTTTTTATAGCAATTTTGTGTAGCGCCGTCGTACATAGGTATTTTAGGGTGCAGTACAAGTAAACAAAATTTAAAAAAAATCTGCTTAAAGAGGATAAAACACCTCATCGCCCATCTACAAACATGTTCCTGCAAGATTTCGAGCGATGTATATGCCAGGCGGTTAGGTTAACATTGAGTACAGTGGCCTGGCTTATATGTATTAGTCAACCGATCGCCACTTACGCGC
>JBAMJV010014654.1:0-18192 GCA_037951105.1 Echinarachnius parma
CTCCGCCATGTTGCCCATGTACAAAGTCTATGGGACACGTGACTTGCGCGCGTTAAGTGAGCCTTCTAGTTATAAACGGGTTGGTTTGTTTATTCATACTTCTATGGTTTTGCCATCACCCTCCCAGTCGATGGTTATTTGCTTACTATGATTGATAATCATCTCTAAGCGCTTTACAATGATATTATTACCCCTGGTCATAGGATACAATGCAAACCAGCACACACTGTGTGCACCATCTCCACTCCCTGGGGGGCATTCCTTCCAAGCGGTTCATGGGAATTGAGAAGATCCTTTACATATAGGCTTTCACCTCCTACCGGGTCCCCATTTATACACCTGGGTAGAGAGCAGCGATTGTGGATAAATTGTCTTGCTGAATAACAAACGCAGTGGGCAGGGTTCGAACTCGGGATCTCATGTTCGGAAAGCGTGCGCTCTACCAATCTTGCCACACCACATCCACATGGCCAATGTGCAGTGACACCTCCGGGTCTTCTATTCCTGGTTGTTTTCCTGTAATATGAATATGAAACCAGCTTGGGATATTCACATTTCTGTTATCGAGATATTTATAATCAAATGTGGAAAATCACATCATGGGGATCATTCAACTTTGTGTATGAACTTAAAGGGAAAGTTGAGTTTTGGTAGAGAGGGCGCTAGACTACTTAATTGGTTTGTGAGGTAATGAAAAACTGAGCGTAAAATTTGAAAGAGCATAATATTTAAACAATAAAATCATCTTTGTTTGATCAAAATCGGTTCAGAAACGGCTGAAATATCCATAAATATAACAATTTGTAATAAACCCGGGGCCCCGGGTTAAAAATTCAAAAAAATGCTTCCTCTTTTCAAAAAGTTACAATATAGTTATTTAAATAGTTGTTGGTTATTTCTAATCACTATTTCAACAAAGCATCACATGCACAATATTTTATTCAAAATGGTTAAAACCGATGAGTGTTTAGAGAGCGCCCTCTTACGTTTTAACGGCTCTTTTTGAATGATAACATGATCTTTACTACGTCATTTGTAATTTTGTGTTCCTTTCTAGTTATAACTATTAGTTTGTAATGTAATGATGCAGGTTTTGGTTACTAAAATTCAGTTTCACTAAAACTGTACTCTCCTTACCAGAACTCAACTATCCCTTTAAGTAAAGGCAGCGAGTTACAAAATAACACTGCATGTTCGTTAAAGGGATAGTTCAGTTTTGGTAAAGAGAGTACAGTTTGGTCAAATTGAATTTTATATATACAGAGTGTTTATAAAAAAGCGGAACCCAACTTCCACCAGCTATATCTTAAATATTAAACAAAGTTATGTTTATTTTAATAATTGAGCTTGTAGTTATCGAATTGCAAGCATTTTAAATGAGCAATGTTAAAATTGCTTTGCGCACAAGATTTAGATCTATTCATCAACCCGGTCTGATCAATGGTAATTCATTGAAACCTCTCCTTGTGTTCTTTTGTCTTGTAATCCTTTTGTTCCGATCGTTCTTAAGCTAACATGGAGATACTTTTTAAATCGGTTCCTTGCCTGACCGTGCAACTGACCACTGAACACGAGCACAAACCTGTGCAGACATACATGGGGGCATGTGGAAGGATGTTGGGGATGATTATGGACCCTCAACTCTTCTCAAAGTTGAATAAATGTCAAACTATGAATCAAGAAACATCATGAAATGTCACTTGACTTTGTCTACTGTTTCATTATTTACACTGCATTTAGCAATTACTTTCTACTCTTGTGCGCAAAGTACTTTTTACATAACCCTTTCAAAGTAAGTTTTATTCAATCATGCATGACGTTACCACAACATAGTTGGTATCAAACGAAAGAGTATGAATCTACCTTTGGTATGACATATTGCAATAAATATAATTATGTTTATTAAATAAATTATTGCGGATGGAATTTGGGTTCCGCTTTTTTATAAACACCCTGTAGTAACAACAACATGTACCATTACATTACCATATTACAAACCATCAATTATAACTCCACAATGCTCGAAACAAAATCAAAAATTATAACTGACTAAGTAAAAAGCCTGTTATCATTCAAAAAGAGCCGTTAAAAGTCAAGAGGGCGCTCTCTTAAAACTCATTGGTTTCAACCATTTTAAATAAAATATTGTGCATGTGATGTTTTATTGAAATAGTGATTAGATAGAGAGATAATCCACAACTATTTAAAAACCTCGTTTGTAAATTGTTGAAAGGAGGAAACATAAAATACAAAAATTAACGGCTGATTCAAAGTTATTGAATAATTGTGGGGCCCCACAATTATTACAAACGGTAATGTTTATGGATATTTCAGCCATTTCTGAACAGATTTTGATAAATGACGTTTATTTTGTCATTAAAATTGTATGCTCTTTCAAATTTGACACTCAGTTTTTCATTATCTCAAAAGTAAATATTTTGTGTAGCGCCCTCTATACCAAAACTTAACTATCCCTTTAAGTACTCGAGTTTTAACGTAATGACATTCATTTAAAGCGTTAGTTCCGTTTTGTTTGAGAGCATCGATATCGATGGAAAAGAGAGACTGAAAATTGTACGATATTTTCTTGTAGGTGGCGCTACATATAATCTTGAACATGTTGAATGAGCACGATCGTTCGCCGCTGAGAAATGTGAAATCAATCACGCCAATTATAGCAGTAATCATTATCTCGAGACCAAAGACTAAAAATAGTTCAACGTCTCTGGATATATTTTAGGTTGGTTAACTTGTTTCTTTATCCATCTTAATGAGAAGGTCGTTGTTCGGAAGACGTTTTAACACATTTAATTTTGATTTAATCATAGGTCATTTTGTTTGCGTATGAGGAAGTACATCAATACAGTAACTTGATGCAATTATGATCCTAATCTAGCATTAATGACAATCACTGCTCTGGCTGATCAACGGACTATAATGAACGCATTACAAAATGCTCATATATAACCTGTATAATAGTGCAGAACACTAGACCCATGACGCGAACGCGCTCAATCACTAGTATTTGATTAATTTCGCATTAGTCCAATTTGTCAATAAATGCGGGGACATTTATAGCACAAACAGGATGATTAGTAGCTCAAGATGGCCATAATATCGATCGATGTAACTTAGATAATATAATGCAGTAGATGATAAAAAACGGAATCATTGGACGATGTCGCGATGGTGGAGAAAGAAAGAGAGAGAGGGGGAGACGGAGGAGGAGAGAGAGGGGAGACGGAGGAGGAGAGAGAGGGGGAGTGGAGAGAGGGGGAGAGAGGATGAGATAGAAAGGGAGAGAGATGTGGAAACTGAGGGAAGTGGCAGAGAGGGGGGACAGACATATCGGCATTTATCGGCTTTCATGATTGTGCCGACGTCTAAATCCAAATTCAGAGCATTAATCATATTAATACTGGTGTGCGGACAAGATCCAATAATAGCTCGGGCATCAAACATGACAACATGAGGGATGGGGAGTTGTTTGCATTTCACTGCAGAGTCTTCATCGATGTACTCGTCTCATCCTCATCTCATCAGTTATTGCTCGAAAGATGAACATGTGTTGCGTGTTCGCGCGGTCACTGGTGGCATGCATCTTCACTTGGTCAGTGATGAGGTGCGTCGCTAGCGAGCTCGTCGACGAAGACATGGCCGTGATCGCCGATGTCGACCCTGTCACCCAGGCACTGGAATACGTAGAGCAGATAGCGAGGCAGAAGACCAACTGTTCCTTCGGCCCATCACTGGACCTGCAGTACGGGAAGGAGCAGTGGACGGCCCAGGCCGAGGTGGCTGTGCGAGCCGCCAATTTCCTGACGGAGTTGTCGCGCACCGGGTCACACGCTCGGGGGAGCCACCCCGAGGACGAGGACCTCCTCTACTCACTGGTCCTCGCCAATGTACAGAACAACCCGGACGTATTCGGGTCCGCCATCGCCTTCGCGGGGGACTTCTATCGCGACTACCACATCTTCTGTCCTTACGCATTCCGTGGTCCCACTTGGATCACCGCCAAAGACCTGTCCATCGGCTACGACTACACGACGAACGAGACAGATTGGTTCAACATCCCCTACGAGCAGTTCAAAGATTACAGGGTCACCATGGCTACCATGTCAGAAAGCGGTGGTGTTGATGCCGCGAATGTTGCTAACACTAGCTGTGTGAACTGTTCCCATCATCGTCAAGGTAACAGTAGTCAAGGTAGCACCGATGTGGTGCCCGGTCTAGGTAATTCCACCGATAGCCGTTCACCGTCCAGCGACGAAACTACCCCTAACCCTTCCAGTATTCCTCCAGGAACTAAAGGAACGACCGATGTACCTCCGTCCCAGACAACGGCCGAAGAAATCAGAAGCGTTACTTCGTTGCGATTCGTGGAGCCGTCTGACGGGTACTGGACCAAGCCCTACTTCGACTGCGGAGGTGGGGACGTTTGGATGGTGACCTTCTCTGTGCCCTTCTTTTGGTCGAACGCCACCGAGATATGGGAAAACTCGATTGGCCTACAGGAATTCCAGTTTGCGTAAGTTTCAATCAATCGTTGATTATTTCTCTTGTACAATTTGCGTTATGTATACTGTTCCGCAAAACTGAAATAAATGTATTTTATTCGTAACCTAGTTAGATAAACTAGTGAGTGGACGAATAAATGAATGGGTGAAAGAATGAATGAATGAATGAATGAATGAATGAATGAATGAATGAATGAATGAATGAATGAATGAATGAATGAATGAATGAATGAATGAATGAATGAATGAATGAATGATGCATTTCTTTATGTATTCATATATTCAATATCATCTGTTAATTTCAAATGTTAAGATATTTTATTCGTCGTTAACTTTCCTTTTTTTACTATTATTTGCTACTATTAATTGAGTTAACTGCTTCATCGTGTCATTTTAGTAAGGGCGTTTCTACCTCTTGGCATGTTTTCAATTAACATGTTCTCACCAGGATGTGTTTGAGAAAGCATCTCAGCCGTAGTGGACAAAAAGACAAACAAAATAGGTGGTGCATAAAATCAATATAGAATGTATTTTCGCCTTCGACCATTACGGTCAACATTAAAACGTCTTGAATCGACATTAAGCACGCTTAACAATCGGCGCTTCATGTTTTTGTTTAGTTTGCAATCGAAACCTTTCTTTAATCATATTAAATTGTCGAAGATTTGGAATGTACACCTTTCTCTGCATCTCGTATAAGTGAGCGAAATAGTAAATAGCGAGGTTCGGCATTGCTGTGGTGTTTAAAGTGATCGAGTAACCTTGGTAACATTGTCTACAAAACTTCATTAGAAATCTAGTGGTTCTCTCATACCGTGTTGTATTCGTATTACCAATAGAAGCATGGAACATGGTTATTTGGTCTTGTTTACATTTTAGGTGTTTGTTTTGGTGTTCAAAATAGTTGCATTATAGTTAGAAATAAAATAAACAACAAAAACAATAACATACGTTAAACAAAATGATTTATGGGTAAAAATATGCATTTTATGACTTTATTTGCATAAAGTACCATAAATATGCAAATTCAATGACGAATTTTTGAAAAAAAATAAATTACCATTGTATTCTATACACTTCATTTAACATGCGTGCACATTTTCACGGCGATCGGCCGCTTCGCGGCCAAGATCTTAAGGGGGGCCATAATGCCCCCCCCCCCGGCCGTAAAAATACCTCAAATAGCCCGGCCTTTTTAGGGTTAAAGGGACTTAGTATCAAAATCCAATTGGAATTATAACGGTTCCCTCATATCTTGTTGTATTCGTATTAGCAATAAAAGCATGGAACAGTTTTTTTTTTGTTTTTTTTTCCCTTTCGTTAGAAAGATATTTACGATTGATAGTAGTCATAACTGTATACAAAGTCAGTGTAATGAGTTAGCAAATATCACTTTTCATTTTCGCTCATTACTCGGCCATATAACGTCCATTTAACTTTAAATTTTCACACAACACCTAGTGGACATATCAGATAACAACAATATACATTGTACAAACCACTCATCACTTTTTGCACATGTCAACACATACTATGTTTTCCATTTAATGGAAGAATGTTGGTGGAAGCCAGTTGTGCTTCCTTTTTGTATTTGCAATTGACGCTTTTCTTTGATCAAATTAAATTGCAGTATACCTTGCTCTGCAGCGCAAAGAAACTGAGCACAAAATATTAAGATGAACAATGTTATTATTTTGTAGTAAAAGTTGACTATAGTCTCTGCATTGTTGTATCTAATGGAAGAATATGAATGAATCAATAGAAACCATTACTGGTTGTCCACACTGAACTCGATAGACGGGGGATGCCCCGAAATCATCATTTAAATGTTATAAATTAGAATAGAATAAGCATTTTTGTATTTATTTCTAGAGTTTCCGTATCTGTATAATAGTCAATAGATATAAATTTAGATAAAGATTATTTGAATGTTATCTTGTGCTGTCCAATGTGTTATATAATTATAATGACTGTCTTTTTAACCAAAACTGTCTTTTAATGATATATTAATCATCTATTGTAATCTGCGTTTTACTACAAGAACCAATGTTATGCCTATTATTATTGTAATACACATGATATTCAGCTTTTACTAGGTAAGCTGTCATTAATGTAATGTTGGTTAAACAAATACATCAATTCCTCTCTCTCTCCCCACAGTCATGGATGTGTGGTGGTTCGATCGCGTCGGCGTTCGATTTCCAATCATCTGATCACAGGACCCGAGTTGGAAACCAATCAGAGTCCCCGCATATATATTTACTTCAGCAAGACATTTGATCAGCATTGCTATTCTCTACCCAGGAGTGGTCGGGTGTTAATTAGCATTGCGCTTTTTATATATGGCTAGTATGCTCCCTGGGGAGGTGAAAAAGAACGCAATATCATTGCATTGGTGCCACACCGTGACGGAAATGTGCGCGATATGTGACTCCAATATTGTTGGTACAATTATTTGCGTTATATGTATTTTATATATTATGGTTGAAAATACTTACAATTCACATTGAAAATTGAGAAAATAACATGATAAACTGTATGTTAGATTGCGTTTTTTAAAATATATTGTTGTTGATTTTTCTGAGTTAAATTTGTATAATATCAATTGTTTTCTTAGTCTTTATAGCTAATAACAATTTGAATATACATTGCATAAGTATTATACGTCAGCAAGTTTTTGTTTGTGTAATAATCGTACATTTGTCACTTTATCTGTTTACTGGCCCCACAAGATGACTAACTTTTAGGATTTATTAACGACCGTTGCATTTAGACAATGTAGATGCTGGAATCGTGTGTATTTTGGTTATTATCAATAATAGCCCACGAGGAACATAATACTCCTTTTCTGTGCAAGAATTAGCAGTAAAAGATAATGTTGTGGAGTTGTCCTTCTCAAAGTAGAAGATCCTCGATTTTGTCTAATTTTGTATGTTTTTGTTTGTTTGTTTTTTTTGTTTTGGGGGGGAGCCTAAAACGTTAATTCATTCTACATATCACACTTTAAAACGGCTATATTTTCTTGCATTTTGTAATATCCTGAGTTGTATACGAATATGCAGGCCTTATATTCATATGCAACATTGTTCATAAACATGCGTGTGCATTGAAATATAATATTGTTTATAGGGGTAATTTCTTTCGGAATGAAATTCTTCTACTTACAAGTACGCGATATCGCCTTTAAGGCTGTTAATGATGCTTCGATGCTCATGATGCTCATTAAGATGAATAATTGAGGACAATTTGTTTTTCAAATTACTCCATAGAGTTTACACTATTCATTTTATCGTTAGACGTAGTACTAGTAATTATGAGTTATACCACAAATTGTTTTGACTAATATTCATTACACCATTATCACGCTATTCATTGTTTATGTCTTCTAGTGAGAGTTTACTTAGCATCTATTTTTAGTATTTTTATTTTATTTTATGAAGTGTTTTAAATTATATTTCAATGAAATTTCACGAATTCTTAAAAACCCAATAAGGCGTTAGGGTTTACAACTTTACATGTTGATGTTCAATCTGAGGGCACTTTCTATTACAAATAACTTTCTCAATAATGATGTCCTATGATTCTTCAACATAATCTTGCGGATATGCAATTCGCTAACTTTATTAAAATACTGAAGGCCTTATAGACCAAAAATTTAATATTGAAATATAATCATTGATTTCCTTGGCATTTTGACGTAGTTAAAGGGACTTAGTAACATTGTCCAAATCCTCAAAATACAATTGGAATTATAGCGGTTCCCTCATACCTTGTTGTATTCGTATTAACAATAAAATCATGGGACAGGTTTCGGTTTTTCAAATTTCCCTTTCGTTAAAAAGATATTTACGATTGAAGTGTTCAGATGTTAAATAATCCAACGGATCGCGAAAACCGTGTACAAAGTGAGTGCAATGAGTTTGTGAACATCTCTTTGCATTTTTGCTCATTACTCG
Source organism: Echinarachnius parma (assembly GCA_037951105.1). Lineage (NCBI taxonomy): Eukaryota > Metazoa > Echinodermata > Echinoidea > Clypeasteroida > Echinarachniidae > Echinarachnius > Echinarachnius parma. Next base: position 8,477 of record JBAMJV010014654.1, read on the forward strand.
ACCATTTAACGTCTATTTGACTTGAAATTTTCACACGATACCCTTTGAACATATCAGATAACAACAATATACATTGTATCAACCATTCATCACTTTCTGCACATGTCAACAAAGTTACTAGATCCCTTTAATTGACAGAAAAGTTGATTATGAACTCCAAGGACGATTGTGTTTGTATGGGTCCATTGTAAGCAGTAGGAGGGTGTTTGAAAGAATTCCACTAAATCATTTAATGATTTATCATGCTTTCCTGGTTTTTGCCTCCTTCCTATTCAATTTGTCAATAATTTATATAGAGAGACGTGTGAAAGGTATTGCGCACTTTCAAGTATAATTTTGTATATATACATATTTCAGAACAATTTCTTTGTGTACGAACTTCCCATTAGGTGTTCTTATATTTATCTAAGTTATACGTACATACACGATACAAACTCACGAAAAAACGCCTTCAATATTTTCAAGTATAATTTTGTGTATATACATATTTCAGAACAATTTGTTTGTGTACGAACTTCCCATTAGGTGTTCTTATATTTATCTAAGTTATACGTACATACACGATACAAACTCACGAAAAAACGCCTTCAATATTTTCAAGTATAATTTTGTGTATGAACAATTTGTTTGTGTACAGACTTCCCAAAAAAGTTTTCTTATATTTCTCTAAGTTATACGCACATACACGATATACAAACTCACGAAAAATCTTTTGAAAAGTGTGCATTTCCTATCACATTTAACCGGTTGTATTTATGTTCAAAACAGAAAGTATATGATACAGAAAAATGAATGGTGCTAGGGGGGGGGGGGGGGGGGGTAGGGGGGGGGGGGGGTAACCCTCCATCTATATAACCTGCAATATACTCCCGTGTTACGGTGCCTCGAATAATTGTGTTGCCATGGTAACGAACTTCGCCTCAACCACGAGGTGAGGAACCATATGCTAGATATAAACGATGTAGCGTGAATACAAAACACGTGCTTGCTTGAGAAGAAATTTAGTCAAAGAAATGTAGTAATTGCATTTCCGTAATGGCGAAATTACTCTTTGATCACACGTAAATGAAGGGCTAGGTCAATAAAACCACCTATTCGCGCTGTTGAAGAAGTTTATTTTGATGTACCTTGCTCCCTGCTAATGAGATTGTGTTCGGGGTAAAATGACAAATATAACCGGATATGACGTCATAGATGGCAGAAGGCTCTTGAAGGTAATTTACATGTACATGTTTCATCCCAAAATTAGGTAGGCCTGTATAAAGAAAGGTCGCACGGTATTGCAAAATCAAGTCATTCTCTATACTAGGTAAATGTCATAATTTTGGGAAGATCGAGACCCCCCCCCCCCCCCCAAACGTGTTTCCTTGTTCGTTTATGTTTTGCTTGTCAGGAGAAAACATGTGCCCGACATGGAAATGCAAGGCCACCGGTGCCCCCCCCCCCCCCCCCCCCTTACTGGATGCTACGCCACTGTATTGTCAGCTCAGACCATTTATATATAAATTGCGATGGCTAAATTCTGATATTATAATTATGCACCCATACCACCTCATCACATTCTAGAACATTCTACAACATTGCTTGATTAACCCAATCAATTCAAATGCAAATTGCGTTAAATTGATCCATTCAATTTGTCAAATTACACCCAAATCTCATGGAGCTTCACAATGTCAGTGATTCATTGATGTCTACTTTCTACCTGGATTTACAGAGGCTCGCCCAACATATTGAGGATTAAACAATGTCTGCAAACTTAATGAATGGTTCCTATGGATTGGATTTAAATAGGTCAGGTGCAATCATATGGCTAGGCAGACAATTAGCATCGGTTGATACATAACCCATGGCTTGGGCATATCTATATGTCAATTATTGAGACCTGTAAAGAAAGATCGCAAGGTGGACCCAGGTGCCCCCACCAAAAATTAAAACAAAATGGACAAAGGACATTTGCAAAAATCAGGTCATTCCTATATAGGTAAATAACAAAGCTTTGGGGCACCTAAAATGGTGAAGACATTTTGTTTTCCTTGTATGTTAGTTGAAAAAATGTGTCCCAAATGAAAAAAGTAAAGCACTCTGGACCCCCCCCCCCCCCCCCCCCGCTAGAAAATCCTAGCTACGCCGCTGGTATTTTCAGCCAGATCATCTATATATACATTGTAATTGATACAGATCATTTATATAATTATAAATTGCGATGGCTACATTTTGATATGTATAATTATGTATCCTCACCACCACATCACATTCATGACATTTGAGAACATAATTACAAAATTGTCCCCAAAGAGATTAAATCCAAATTGCGTTAGAGTGGTCCAAATTACACCAAAATCATTTAGACCTTCACAATATAATGTGTTGTTTGAATATTCCTTTCAACTTAGATTAAGAAGCTTGCCCTAGATAATTCAGAATTTAGCATACCCTAGTCTGCCAAATTAATGAATAATTGCTACATGGAGTGGATTTCAATGGGTCATGTGCAATCAGATTGCTGAGCAGAAAATAAGAATCATTGTCAGATTGTGTTACATACTTATTTGCTAATTGTGCACATCTTTTGAAGTATTCTTAATTTGTACGCAAGGCGGAGTAGTGTATACTGATATACTATCTGCGCAATATAGGTTTACGTTATTATATATTAAATTAGCATTTTACGTTATTATTAAATTAGCATTTTACGTTATTCTTAAAATTGCATTTCACGTTATTATTAAATTAGCATTATTATTATAAATATCTATATATACGACGAGAAGTATTCATTTCCTGGAAGCGGCGCCTTCAAGTTCAGCTATGTGACTGTGACTTCAATTCGGACAACATGCTGTGTATTTTGTCCCTAAACATGTTATAAAGGGATCTCTAATTGCTATCATAATGATAATTATATGACTACAGCATGGATACATACATCTGTGAAGTTGTGAAACTATAAAGTACCTATTAAAGGTGGTTCGGATCCGTAGATCAGAGTCGCAGTGCCATCTTGTGAACGCCTTGCGCACGGTGCGTAATACACACTGGCTCAGTGTTATGCAGTGCGCACATGCAGACTAGCCTAGTTCACAATGGCGATCCGCGGTTATAGCATCCCCACGCTTGAAAATCTGTTTAAAATGCTGTTGAGAAAGTGTATTCTAAGTTTCTAACAGTAGTTTTCTGTCGAGGTCATTGTTAGTCACTAGCCTGTGTCATGCGAGTGAACGAAGCCAGTGTTTAGTTAAACAATGAGTTCATGAAACTTTTGGTCAAAACAATTAATTACAGCCTTTCATCTTTTTGAAACGGCTCATTCGATCACAAAGTTTGGATAGGGTCGGTGGTGTTTTAACTAACAGGCTGCCATAAAACACATCGGTCACAACTGTCAACGGATATATAATTATGCCAAGGTTAAATTATTCTTGATTAATACAAATATAATAGTCTTTTAACCCAATGCCTAGCGGGACCTGGAGACCCTGCATTAACTATATTGGGATTGCAAACGCTTGTAACAAATAGGTTAAACTACAAAAGAGAGCAAATAAAACATGAGATGCGAGGTCATAATAACATTGCAAACAGAATATAAAGTGCAATTAACTAGCCTATCAATTTTTAATCATGTTAAGTTCAATTATATTATGCTCTTTTTTTTTCTTTTTTTTTTACCAAGGATTGTATCAATCTCTCCCTAATAATATTTTTGTCGCTGATAATAAATTTGCCGATGAAATGAGATATTCAACAAGTGGAACTATTATTAAACGGAACCCAGTACTGAATATTACCCTTTAGATTAAATTAAATTGTTCCCGCCTCCCCAAAGGAAAAGCGGTCGAAATTTGTTTTCAGAAAAATCCTTTCCAACTGATTGCGATTTCATTCGTCAATTTTGTTCGAATGATCTAACTGCATGAATAGAACTCTTTGGATAGGGCTTTACCCCCGAGGACGCATGATTGTCATCATATTTCCGACAAAGTAATTATTCTACAAATTTCATTCGCGAAACAAAAGTTGGGTTGCATTGATCATGTTAATTGCGGATGTTGAGCATATTGAAAGAAAACAAAATCCCAATTTGTAGTATATCATTCGATTCGAGGTTTGTCATTATGCAGTTTTGGTAATTATAGTAATGGAAACCCGAGGTTACGAATTTTCTCTTAAAATTCGTGCTGAAACGAAAAAGAACAATAACGACTTATATGCTTGCATCCGGGTATGACAGTTTGATCTTGATTACAACTAAGCACAGCACAGTCACTGGACAGATAATTATATTCACTGCCATAAAGACCACAGTGTGACACAGTGTAAACACACAATGTTTCACAGTGTGGATCTCAGTGTAAACCACTCTGTGAACACACTGGCCGGTATTCTACTAAATTAGTCCGGCCGCGACTATCCCCCTACTAAGTGGATAACTTTAGTCCGGACTAAACTTCCGTATTCTGGTAGGTCTGTTTATGACTTTAAGCCAGCCTAAAGGGATAAGTTTGCAGGTTTAACTAATCTGAGGTATGGACTATAAAGTGTGGATTAGTTAGTCCAAGGTTATCAACTTAGTCCAGCCTAAGTTGAAACATTTAATAGAATACCGCCCACTGCGTATAACATATTAAATTTAAAAGTGTAAACAGTGTCCACACTCATGACACTGTGAACACATTGTGATAACATTTGTGATCACACTGTGATCACATTGTGGTGCAGATCGAATTCGAGCACGCTATTTTATACACTGTGAACGCAGGGTATATTTTTACATGATGCTGACGGTCTGTTAACATTGATATTACAGTGTGTTCACATCGTGATGAGTGTCGTCAACGTTAAAACGCTCCAATTTAACATGGACCACACATTGTGTTCACACTGTCTGTAGTCATCACTGTGAAACACCCTGTTCTTTCCGGCGTGGGTTGGGAATAAACGAATGTCAGGGTCGCTTACCACTTTCATTATAATATATACAGCTGATAATGGGCATGCGTACATTTTCTATAATGCAGTGGACTTTTTTTGGCCCGAATATCATCCTCCTCTTCTTTGTCACACGGTTTCCCTTATACTACGGTTTCTCCAGGAAAAATGTGATGATTTTGCTCGACGTGTTAACATGGTTAAGGTGCTGTTTGCCCTAAATGTAGATATTTTGCCCGATGTTAAAGGGATCTAGTAACTCTGTTGACATGTGAAAAATGGCAAATATTTGATATAATCATGGTCTCCATGATACAATGTGTATTCCTGTGATATGATATCTGTCCACTGAGTGATGTGTGAACATTTCAAGTTAAATGGAAGTTATATGGCCGAGTAATAATTGCACTGACTTTGTACACACGTAGTGCTATCCAGTAAATGATTATAAATATGAACACTTTCTATCATATATATATCTTTATAAGGGACGTGAAATGTGGAAAACCAAAACATACTCCTTGTTTCTACTGGTAATAGTTACGATTACAATGAGGTATGTGAAACCTCCAGAGTTCCAAGGAAGTTTTGAAAATTTTGACTATGTATATAGATCACTTTTACTGATTCTCCCCCCCCCCCCCCTCGAGGGGGCGATGGAGGGGTACTGCATCCATCGTACGCCTATGCATCAGCTGTTCAAATTGAGAAATGCATTATAATTGTTATCAGTTTAAATGCATGTGAATGTCAAATAACCCTGGCCAATGAATAGATCACCTATTACACAGAAGGCACACGGTAAAATACTGAAGGGATGACAACAAAGTACACGGTAATATATTGTTTAGATGTTGTCACCTATCACCTGGGTGACGAGGTACTCAGACAAGTACCGTCTGAGGGGTTAGGGTTAGGGTTAGGGTTAGGGTTAAGGGATAGGATCACTGTACAGATTATCCCACCGTGTCCATCAGATTACAGAAGATGTCATCCCTTCAGTATTTTACCGTGTGCCTTTCTTTTTTTTTACGGTGGCTTACTGTGTGCTTTTTGTGAATCGGGTTGAATAGATCCAGCATTGCAATTATTATGCGGTTATATGCCCTAATTAATACATGAACGCGACACATTTAATACTCGTCCACGCAGTGGCGTAGCTAGGTCGGACTGATTGGGGGCTCATATATTATTTTATTATTATTAATTTTTATTATTATTATTATTTTTTTTTGGGGGGGGGGGGGGGGGCACACCTCTTTTTTCTAAATTTGTTTTTAAAATTTCCCCCTTTTTCTTTATGTGAAATTATCGGAGGAGCGTGCCCCCATGCTCCCCGTAGATATACGCTGTACTGCGTCAACTCACATAATTATATGTATTCAGTACACGACTGCTGTTCATTAGAGCTATTTATGAGTTTTAGCAAAGCCCGTCGCATTCAGTATACGACTGCTGTTCATTGTGTTACCTTCAAGAGCTATTTATGGCAGTTTTAGCAAAGCCCGTCTCCCGGTTGTAAACAAAAACACAAACTTGTGTTTTCATTGCACACCTTTTGACCAAATATCATTGTATAAAGTACGTGAATATAATAAAACAAATAATGAAAATGAACGATTTATTAGGTCTATACGATTATTGATCTAAATAGATATAAACATACCTTCTCTAATAACGTTCGTCTATATCTTTTCGAATTCAGATTTACATTTTGCTCTCAATGTATAGTGTTGCTAGACCTATATTTTATTATGTAATTTTCGCTTTTTAAGTAACTTTGTATACGTTAGAAGGTTATAATGCATTGCTTTCTACTTGCGTGATATGTAAGTGTGTATAACATACGTTATTACTGTCTTACAGCCACAGCCAGAGAATGAGTGATCATGCAAACTGCTATTTGATATTAAATATGCGAATTAATGTTGACATGTTTTACATTCGGTATGAAAACAAGTCCAAAAACTAAATGCGTGCATGTTTATCAGTAGTTCGTTTGAAATATTTCCTGTGTTTTCCTTCACATATGTGTGACTATGAACACGTACAATCGATATACAGTTATAATATTTTGCTGTTTAAACAAAACGTACAATCCTTATAACAAAGTAATTTTTCTACTGGAACGAGCTCTATATTTTCCTTTGGCTTTCTACCCTGATGGAACAAGATACGAATTAAAACAAGGTAGTTGTCATGACCTTAAGGTCATATAGGTAAATGAAGAGGTTCCATTGTATTATAGACTCTAACGACAATATCATTCGATTTAGACCGTCTATATCCCGCGTTACTGGGCACAGCGAAACATTCGAATATACACAATTATATAGATATTTTCAATTTGTTTCGATAAATTGTGAAAGCTTGAATGATCACACAGTATCACACACATTGTGTTCTTTAGTTCTTGATACTGTTCATTATTACGAATCAGCTATTCAATAACGCACAAATTATGATAATTATATGGTTCTGTGTTTCTTTCTTTTCGCAGAGGCGTGGCCACAATCGACATATCATTGGACGCAATTGACATCCACCAATGCCCCCACGAATAAGACGGGGGACAGCGAAATATTCGACCCCTTCGTAGGAACCGACCAGTGCAAGAATACAACACAGGTAACTGCGTGGGCGTAGTGGATTGGACTCTCGTCCTTCGATGCGAGGGTCGCGGATTCAAGTCTAACTATAGGTGTTCTCCGCCAATTTCGTATTGATAAACGGTTCATTCAAATTCGCGAAATTTAAGAACTGTCGTTCAAAATTGTATTTGCTTCATTATATTTAGCTCTTCGCACAAGCAATTAAAGTGATCCAGGTAAAGTGTCTAACTCCACGAAAAATACTTGGAGCTTCCTCGTTTCTCTTCTGCCGTGTTGTTTAGCTTATGGTAAGAGAAGTATAAAATAGGGTTAGATTTTTTCAAATGTCCCTTTAGTATGAAGATAATTATAATTAATCATTATTTGAAAAGCGTTGCCAACGCTTAAAAAAAAAGTACAATTGCCATAGCTGAACACGTCCGGCCAGCTTGCGTGGGAAACATTCCCGACCCTACTGAACTTTGATCCAACGTGCGCAAATTCCATTGAATTCTGTACCGTATGTAAACATACACGGGTGCGGATATTGTCAACGGATGATTATTACTGCTACAAATCTACGACAGGCCATCAGTATTCGGTGATAAAATATGAACTCAATATTCATTTTTTCACTAGGTAAACAGTGTTCGTTTTCTTTCAAACTTTCACAAATCTTTCAATTGTATTTTACAATGATATTGATATAGGATTGAAGTCTCAAATGTCATTTTGTGCAATATCTGATACTTTACCTGGATCACTTTAAGCGCTCAAAGCATTCAATTTAAAAAGCACGCTATTAGCATTCAATTTCGCCAACGGAATTCATGAAAGGCGGTTTTACGTAATCACGAGTTTTCTCGCTTTAAACAATTGTACGAAATAGAAACACGTTTAAATCGAATGCAAGCAAAATGTTTTCGAATGATCGTTAAATTAATTCAAATGCTAAAAAAAGAATTTGAACTACAAAATACAGCTGCAGTATTAATTAAATCGGCAAAATTGAATGCACACAAAATGAATTTGTGTGGCCAACTTACGAAATTGACCGATAAATCCTATATTATACACGGCACCTTTTCCAATGATTATTATTATTGTTTTATTATTTAACATTTTATACTATACTTTTATCTTTTTAATCATAATTATAAGTTTAATTATTGTAATCGTTAGTATTTTTCAATTATAGTAATCGTTAGTATGTTTAATTATTGAAATCGTTAGTATTTTATTATTAGTAGCAGTTTAGTACATGTAGTAGTAGTAGTAGTAGTCATAGGCGTACCCAGGGAGGGGGGTTTTGGGGGGTTTGAACCCCCCACCCCCCCCTTTCAAATTGTAATTGGTCTTGAGACCACATTTTAGCGGTCTCGACCGTCATTTTTCGATGGTCTCGGCCTCGAAAAAGTGTGAAAAAACCGTGGTCTCGGCCTCGAAAATGTAAACATATTTCTACGACTACCCATTTTCCGATGGTCTCGGCCTCGAAAAGTCCGAAAAACCGTTGTCTCGGCCTCGAAAATGTCAACAAAATTTGGTCTCGGCTTCGAACATTTTCTACGACTACCCCCCCCCCCCCCTTTAAAAAATCCTGGGTACGCCACTGGTAGTAGAGTAGTAGTAGTAGTAGGTAGTAGTAAGTAGTATAGTAGTAGTAGTAGTAGTAGTAGTAGTAGTAGTGTAGTAGTAGTAGTAGTAGTAGTAGTAGTAGTAGTAGTAGTAGTAGTAGTAGTAGTAGTAGTAGAGTAGTAGTAGTAGTAGTAGTAGTAGTAGTAGTAGTAGTAGTAGTAGTAGTAGTAGTAGTAGTAGTAGTAGTAGTAGTAGTAGTAGTAGTAGTAGTAGTAGTAGTAGTAGTAGTAGTAGTAGTAGTAGTAGTAGTAGTAGTAGTAGTAGTAGTAGTTAGTAGTAGTAGTAGTAGTTTATGCAAGGTTGCCCACAATATCTACATCTAAAAGGATCATGGGCATGGCAATAGCAATAATTGTCTTCAAATATGGCCGCCTCAAGACCGCCTCATCGTTTACATTAACCTTGGTGCATTTCCCGTTGCCATAGTTGCCTAGATAATTTAAACACAATAATGCCCCTTTTAGTATATTATTTTGTGAAATATTTTGAAAATGTCATGGCGAAAGTCTTATTTACGAACAGCCTAAAATGAATCCCGTTGGCCAAAATCCAATA
>JBAMJV010014655.1:0-15000 GCA_037951105.1 Echinarachnius parma
CAAGTTTGATCGATCATATCTCTCGTATTTTGTAATAAGAATACTCGAAATCGGTGTCACAATAAAGCCTCATTATATACCTTTCAAATGGTGCATTATGTGTAGTAATTATGCAATTGGGGCGATTGCAGTAGCCCAGAGAATAGGGGGAGGCAGGAAGTGAAATCTCGCAAAATGGCCCCAATGCATTCAATTTACGAGTGCATGACTGTGTTGATCAATTTTCTAAAGGTTAACATTCTATTGAATACTGCCACCCTTTCCATTCTTCAAAATTGTTGAATTGGATACCATTTTAATGGAAATTATCTCTTCATTACGATGGTATATTAATCGTAAGGATTATGCAAATGGAGTGTGTGCAGCGAACCGGAATATGGAGATGGGTCGAGTGTGAAATCAGACAAAAAGATATGGAGTTGACAACAAATCAGAACGTTGCATTTTTTTCGAGCTTTTGGGAGGATTTAGCATAATCACTACACATAATGCATCGTTTGAAAGGTATATAATGAGGCTTTATTGTGACACCGATTTCGATTATTCTTATTAAAAAATACGAGAGATATGATCGATCAAACTTGAGTTTCCGAACTTTTTTTGAGGGGTTTATATATTTTTAAACCACTTCCGGGGTACGAGAGTATAAACTTATTTTCAATCCAGCTTTCCCCTGAATCCTAGCTTGCTGGCGACTATAGATCAACAAATCTATCGTTTTCATGTTCTCTTCTACATTTAACTGCGATCTTTAACAGTCGGCCGATAGTAAAAGACTGAGGATATGAAAACGATAATTTTGCTTGCGACACATTTTGTATTGATGAATAGATCTCAATATTAGCGGACAAAGTAACAATGTGCGCTACGAGAAAATGACACAAAATGAATCTCAAACATCGCATTAAAAATAACAAGACGCAATCAAACAAATTGCTGATAAAAACGAAACGAAACTTGTCTGGAAAAGGTAATGAATAGATCTCAATATTAGCGGACAAATTAACAATGTGCGCTACGAGAAAATGACACAAAATAAATCTCAAACATCGCGTTAAAAATAAGAACACGCAAACCAACTAATTGCTGATGAAAATGAAACGAAACTTGTCTGGAAAAGGTAATGAATAGATCTCAATATTAGTGGACAAAGTAACAATGTGCGCTACGAGAAAATGACCCAAAATAAATCTCAAACATCGCGTTAAAAATAAGAACACGCAAACAAACTAAATGCTGATGAAAACGAAACAAAACTTGTCTGGAAAAGGTAATGAATAGATATTAATATTAGCGGACAAAGTAACAATGTGCGCTTCGAGAAAATGACACAAAATAAATCTCAAACATCGCGTTAAAAATAAGAACACGCAATCAAACTAATTGCTGATGAAAACGAAACGAAACTTGTCTGGAAAAGGTAATGAATAAATCTTAATATTAGCGGACAAAGTAACAATGTGCGCTACGAGAAAATGACACAAAATAAATCTCAAACATCGCGTTAAAAATAAGAACACGCAATCAAACTAATTGCTGATGAAAACGAAACGAAACTTGTCTGGAAAAGGTAATGAATAGATATTAATATTAGCGGACAAAGTAACAATGTGCGCTACGAGAAAATGACACAAAATAAATCTCAAACATCGCGTTAAAAATAAGAACACGCAATCAAACTAATTTCTGATGAAAACGAAACGAAACTTGTCTGGAAAAGGTAATGAATAGATCTTAATATTAGCGGACAAAGTAACAATGTGCGCTACGAAAAAATGACACAAAATAAATCTCAAACATCGCGTTAAAAATAAGAACACGCAAACAAACTAATTGCTGATGAAAACGAAACGAAACTTGTCTGGAAAAGGTAATGAATAGATATTAATATTAGCGGACAAAGTAACAATGTGCGCTACGAGAAAATGACACAAAATAAATCTCAAACATCGCGTTAAAAATAAGAACACGCAAACAAACTAAATGCTGATGAAAACGAAACAAAACTTGTCTGGAAAAGGTAATGAATAGATATTAATATTAGCGGACAAAGTAACAATGTGCGCTACGAGAAAATGACACAAAATAAATCTCAAACATCGCGTTAAAAATAAGAACACGCAATCAAACTAATTGCTGATGAAAACGAAACGAAACTTGTCTGGAAAAGGTAATGAATAAATCTTAATATTAGCGGACAAAGTAACAATGTGCGCTACGAGAAAATGACACAAAATAAATCTCAAACATCGCGTTAAAAATAAGAACACGCAATCAAACTAATTGCTGATGAAAACGAAACGAAACTTGTCTGGAAAAGGTAATGAATAGATCTCAATATTAGCGGACAAAGTAACAATGTGCGCTACGAGAAAATGACACAAAATAAATCTCAAACATCGCGTTAAAAATAAGAACACGCAAACAAACTAATTGCCGATGAAAACTAAACTAAACTTGTCTGGAAAAGGTAATGAATAGATCTCAATATTAGCGGACAAAGTAACAATGTGCGCTACTAGAAAATGACACAAAATAAATCTCAAACATCGCGTTTATCATTGCAAAATAAGAACACGCAATCAAACAGATTGCCGATGAAAACTAAACTAAACTTGTCTGGAAAAATTAGTGAATATATCTCAATATTAGCGGACAAAGTAACAATGTGCGCTACTAGAAAATGACACAAAATAAATCTCAAACATCGCGTTTTATCATTGCAAAATAAGAACACGCAATCAAACTGATTGCCGATGAAAACTAAACTAAACTTGTCTGGAAAAGTAGTGAATAGATCTCAATATTAGCGGACAAAGTAACAATGTGCGCTACTAGAAAATGACACAAAATAAATCTCAAACATCGCGTTTATCATTGCAAAATAAGAACACGCAATCAAACAGATTGCCGATGAAAACTAAACTAAACTTGTCTGGAAAAATTAGTGAATATATCTCAATATTAGCGGACAAAGTAACAATGTGCGCTACGAGAAAATGACACAAATAAATCTCAAACATCGCGTTTTATCATTGCAAAATAAGAACACCTAGAACAAGTAGAACTCGATCACGTCTCTGAAATCTCGATCAAGCATGGCAGCGGGCCGGGATATGGATCGGGCGGGAAGCTAAGGAAGGGCGGCCCGTGGCGCTGTCGTGCTGCGCTGGTAGGCGCGCGCTCCGAGTCGCCGAGCACCTTGCATAATCGCATGCACGTGGCTTTACGTCCGCACGCGCGGGAAAATCATCGATGGGGAAAACCCATAATGTAATAATACTGTCGTATTATGATCGGAGGAAATCACATAATATTATCCCGAATCATAATATGTGACTACTTGTTGTTTTAATATTCTAACATGTTTTATTTTAGTTATTTTTTGTCATTTACAGACGATCAAAGGGATCCTGATGACGGACATGGCGAGATGACAGATCATGAAAGAATTTAATAAATACGACAAAATAAAGACCGGAAGACCGGAAGCCTGAGTTCGCCAGTATTCCGGTTCGGTCCGGTCCGGGTCACTTCGTGTCATATTCTCGTAGCGAAATTTTTACTTAGCTTGCTAACATTATTTTGTTCGTCGATTGCAATTTAGGTCATTTGAGGAAAAGTCGGTATATTAGTCTATCAGGTTATGTAAAGCAGCAATTTTTTTTGCTATAATCTTGGAAACAGTTTTGAATTTGGTCTAAATACATTACTGATGAGAAAAAGTGATGTTTCCATTTTTTATTTTTGGTCCCAGGGTGCATTTTGGCGATTTTAAAGATAATTAGCTAATTGCATATTTTTGAAATAAGGTCAGGGGTCATTTTCTATCTAGGAATAGTCCAATATTGATAAAAACTAGTATTCTAGGGTATTTTGAGGCAAGGATTCCATTTCCGGTGCTCGTTTGTAAGTGCTGTATGGGAAACACTCTGAAATCCAAGATGGCTGCCCCTAATTTGCATATTTATGAATATTATTGATTTTCAGTGGCTACAGCCCCTAATAAGCAATCATTCCGGATTATTATTTGTCAGTTATGTTCTAAGTATGTATTTAAGATATCAAAGATGAGTTATCATCATGGCAACCTCTAGCAATGCATATTATTTGCATAAATATGTATTTTACCTAATTTGCATATTCCCCCAAATCGAGTATATTGGGAACCCGGCAAGTAAAAAAGACAAGTAATACCACTTTTCCAAGGTGTTAGGGGGCAACGAATCCATTCATGATACTTATTTACCTGTATCACCTCGGCAACCCACATAAATTCAAGATGGCCGCAATTGTCATTTTAAAGTAAATAATGCTATTTGCTACTTAAACGGCATTTAATTGATAAAAGTATGATTTGCTTACTGTAAGCAAACAGCTACATTGTGATTCAAATATTCTAGTTGCTCATTCCAATAATTAAAAGTCAAAACATTATAATATCAATCTAATATAACCGAAATAATATAGTCGTGTATCATAACATGTGTAATTTAGGGAGCAGTCATCTTGGATTTGAGATGGATGCCATGGTGATACAGGTAAATAAGTATCAAAAATGGATCTGCTGCCCCCCAAAACCTTGGAAAAGTGGTATTACTTGTCTTTTTTACTTGCCGGGTTCCCAATATACTCGATTTTGGGGAATATGCAAATTAGGTAAAATACATAATTATGCAAATAATATGCATTGCTAGAGGTTGCCACGATGGCAACTCATCTCTGATATCTTAAATGCATACTTAGAACATAACTGACAAATAATAATCCGGAATGATTGCTCATTAGGGGCTGTAGCCACTGAAAATCAATAATATTCATAAATATGCAAATTAGGGGCAGCCATCTTGGATTTTAAGAGTGTTTCCCATACATCACTTACAAACGAGCACCGGAAATGGAATCCTTGCCCCAAAATACCCTAGAATACTAGTTTTTATCAATATTGTACTATTCCTAGATAGAAAATGACCCCTGACCTTATTTCACAAATATGCAAATTAGCTAATTATCTTTAAAATCGCCAAAATGCACCCTGGGACCAAAAATAAAAAATGGAAACATCACTTTTCCTCATCAGTAATGTATTAAGACCAAATAAAAAAATGTTTCCAAGATTATAGCAAAAAATTTCACAACATTTATTTACACTTCATTAGGGGATATACTATATGGGCTGAAAATTGAATACGGTACATGTCAAAGAGTTTTCCATTGAGAATATAAGTAGCATGCCATTCATTGATGCGCCCGCACCTCTTCTCCCGTGAATGGAGCGTAGCCACTTCATCGCACAATGAGAACAATAGCCCGAGATTATCGGACTCCGCAATGTAGGCCTACATTGTAGTGGTGTTGCGTAACATCCTGAAGATAGTAGAGGGAGGGGGGGGGGGGGGGTTCAACTGATTGCCGATGAAAACTAAACTAAACTTGTCTGGAAAAAGTTGTGAATAGATCTCATTAGTGGACAAAGTAACAATGTGCGCCACGAGAAAATGACACAAAATAAATCTCAAACATCGCGTTTTATCATTGCAAAATAAGAACACGCAATCAAACTAATTGCCGATGACAACTAAACTAAACTTGTCTGGAGAAAGTAGTAAATATCATCTCAATATTAGCGGACAAAGTAACAATGTGCGCTACGAGGAAAATGACACAAAATAAATCTCAAACATCGCGTTTTATCATTGCAAAATAAGAACACGCAATCAAACTAATTGCCGATGACAACTAAACTAAACTTGTCTGGAGAAAGTAGTGATATATCTCAATTTTAGCGGACAAAGTAACATTGTGCGCTACGAGAAAATGACATGAAATAAATCTCAAACATCGCGTTTGTCATTGCAAAATAAGAACACGCAATCAAACTGATTGCCGATGAAAACTAAACTAAACTAGTCTGGAAAAAGTAGTAAATATCATCTCAATATTAGCGGACAAAGTAACATTGTGCGCTACGAGAAAATGACATGAAATAAAATCTCAAACATCGCGTTTGTCATTGCAAAATAAGAACACGCAATCAAACTGATTGCCGATGAAAACTAAACTAAACTAGTCTGGAAAAAGTAGTAAATATCATCTCAATATTAGCGGACAAAGTAACAATGTGCGCTACGAGAAAATGACACAAAATAAATCTCAAACATCGCGTTTTATCATTGCAAAATAAGAACACGCAATCAAACTAATTGCCGATGACAACTAAACTAAACTTGTCTGGAGAAAGTAGTGAATATATCTCAATTTTAGCGGACAAAGTAACATTGTGCGCTACGAGAAAATGACATGAAATAAATCTCAAACATCGCGTTTGTCATTGCAAAATAAGAACACGCAATCAAACTGATTGCCGATGAAAACTAAACTAAACTAGTCTGGAAAAAGTAGTAAATATCATCTCAATATTAGCGGACAAAGTAACAATGTGCGCTACGAGAAAATGACACAAAATAAATCTCAAACATCGCGTTTATCATTTCAAAATAAGAACACGCAATCAAACTAATTGCCGATGAAAACTAAACTAAATTTGTCTGGAAAAAGTTGTGAATAGATCTCAACATTAGCGGACAAAGTAACAATGTGCGCTACGAGAAAATGACACAAAATAAATCTCAAACATCGCGTTTATCATTGCAAAATAAGAACACGCAATCAAACTGATTGCCGATGAAAACTAAACTAAACTTGTCTCGAAAAAGTAGTGAATATAGATCTCAATATTAGCGGACAAAGTAACAATGTGCGCTACGAGAAAATGACACAAAATAAATCTCAAACATCGCGTTTATCATTGCAAAATAAGAACACGCAATCAAACTGATTGCCGATGAAAACTAAACTAAACTTGTCTCGAAAAAGTAGTGAATATAGATCTCAATATTAGCGGACAAAGTAACAATGTGCGCTACGAGAAAATGATACAAAATAAATCTCAAACATCGCGTTTATCTTTGCAAAATAAGAACACGCAATCAAACTAATTGCCGATGAAAACTAAACTTGTCTAGAAAAAGTTGTGAATAGATCTCAATATTAGCGGACAAAATAATAATATGTGCTACGAAAAAATGACACAAAATAAATCTCAAACATGCTTTTGTCATTGCAAAATAAGAACACGCAATCAAACTGATTGCCGATGAAAACTAAACTAAACTTGTACGGAAAAAGTAGTGAATATCATCTCAACATTAGCGGACAAAGTAACAATGTGCGCTACGAGAAAATGACACAGAACAAATCTCAAACATCGCGTTTATCATTGCAAAATAAGAACACACAATCAAACTGATTGCCGATGAAAACTAAACTAAACTTGTCTGGAAAAAGTAGTGAATAGATCTCAATATTAGCGGACAAAGTAACAATGTGCGCTACGAGAAAATGACACAAAATAAATCTCAAACATCGCGGTTATCATTGTTTTGTTTGTTTGTTTGTTTTATTTTATTTAAACACGGTAAAAAGCCCTCGATCAGCCAAACAGGCTGTTTTTCAGAGAGGCCGTGATACAAAGTAATACAAATAATGTAAACAGTAACAATACAAAAACACGAAAACTATCTAACCAAAACTACAACTATCTAATAAAAACTACAACTACACAAAAACAATAAACTATAAAAGAGCTAAACAAATAAAATAATTAAACGGTAACTATCAATATATGGATTGAAAAATAAGAACACGCAATCAAACTAATTGCCGATGAAAACTAAACTAAACTTGTCTGGAAAAAGTAGTGAATAGATCTCAATATTAGCGGACAAAGTAACAATGTGCGCTACGAGAAAATGACATAAAATAAATCTCAAACATCGCGTTTGTCATTGCAAAATAAGAACACGCAATCAAACTGATTGCCGATGAAAACTAAACTAAACTAGTCTGGAAAAGTAGTGAATATCATCTCAATATTAGCGGACAAAGTAACAATGTGCGCTACGAGAAAATGACACAAAATAAATCTCAAACATCGCGGTTATCATTGAAAATAAGAACACGCAATCAAACTAATTGCCGATGAAAACTAAACTTGTCTGGAAAAAGTAGTGAATATATCTCAATTTTAGCGGACAAAGTAACATTGTGCGCTACGAGAAAATGACATGAAATAAATCTCAAACATCGCGTTTGTCATTGCAAAATAAGAACACGCAATCAAACTGATTGCCGATGAAAACTAAACTAAACTAGTCTGGAAAAAGTAGTAAATATCATCTCAATATTAGCGGACAAAGTAACAATGTGCGCTACGAGAAAATGACACAAAATAAATCTCAAACATCGCGTTTATCATTTCAAAATAAGAACACGCAATCAAACTAATTGCCGATGAAAACTAAACTAAATTTGTCTGGAAAAAGTTGTGAATAGATCTCAACATTAGCGGACAAAGTAACAATGTGCGCTACGAGAAAATGACACAAAATAAATCTCAAACATCGCGTTTATCATTGCAAAATAAGAACACGCAATCAAACTGATTGCCGATGAAAACTAAACTAAACTTGTCTCGAAAAAGTAGTGAATATAGATCTCAATATTAGCGGACAAAGTAACAATGTGCGCTACGAGAAAATGACACAAAATAAATCTCAAACATCGCGTTTATCATTGCAAAATAAGAACACGCAATCAAACTGATTGCCGATGAAAACTAAACTAAACTTGTCTCGAAAAAGTAGTGAATATAGATCTCAATATTAGCGGACAAAGTAACAATGTGCGCTACGAGAAAATGATACAAAATAAATCTCAAACATCGCGTTTATCTTTGCAAAATAAGAACACGCAATCAAACTAATTGCCGATGAAAACTAAACTTGTCTAGAAAAAGTTGTGAATAGATCTCAATATTAGCGGACAAAATAATAATATGTGCTACGAAAAAATGACACAAAATAAATCTCAAACATGCTTTTGTCATTGCAAAATAAGAACACGCAATCAAACTGATTGCCGATGAAAACTAAACTAAACTTGTACGGAAAAAGTAGTGAATATCATCTCAACATTAGCGGACAAAGTAACAATGTGCGCTACGAGAAAATGACACAGAACAAATCTCAAACATCGCGTTTATCATTGCAAAATAAGAACACACAATCAAACTGATTGCCGATGAAAACTAAACTAAACTTGTCTGGAAAAAGTAGTGAATAGATCTCAATATTAGCGGACAAAGTAACAATGTGCGCTACGAGAAAATGACACAAAATAAATCTCAAACATCGCGGTTATCATTGTTTTGTTTGTTTGTTTGTTTTATTTTATTTAAACACGGTAAAAAGCCCTCGATCAGCCAAACAGGCTGTTTTTCAGAGAGGCCGTGATACAAAGTAATACAAATAATGTAAACAGTAACAATACAAAAACACGAAAACTATCTAACCAAAACTACAACTATCTAATAAAAACTACAACTACACAAAAACAATAAACTATAAAAGAGCTAAACAAATAAAATAATTAAACGGTAACTATCAATATATGGATTGAAAAATAAGAACACGCAATCAAACTAATTGCCGATGAAAACTAAACTAAACTTGTCTGGAAAAAGTAGTGAATAGATCTCAATATTAGCGGACAAAGTAACAATGTGCGCTACGAGAAAATGACATAAAATAAATCTCAAACATCGCGTTTGTCATTGCAAAATAAGAACACGCAATCAAACTGATTGCCGATGAAAACTAAACTAAACTAGTCTGGAAAAGTAGTGAATATCATCTCAATATTAGCGGACAAAGTAACAATGTGCGCTACGAGAAAATGACACAAAATAAATCTCAAACATCGCGGTTATCATTGAAAATAAGAACACGCAATCAAACTAATTGCCGATGAAAACTAAACTTGTCTGGAAAAAGTAGTGAATAGATCTCAATATTAGCGGACAAAGTAACAATGTGCGCTACGAGAAAATGACATAAAATAAATCTCAAACATCGCATTTGTCATTGCAAAATAAGAACACGCAATCAAACTGATTGCCGATGAAAACTAAACTAAACTAGTCTGGAAAAAGTAGTGAATATCATCTCAATATTAGCGGACAAAGTAACAATGTGCGCTACGAGAAAATGACACAAAATAAATCTCAAACATCGCGTTTTATCATTGCAAAATAAGAACACGCAATCAAACTGATTGCCGATGAAAACTAAACTAAACTTGTCTGGAAAAAGTAGTGGATAGATCTCAAAATTAACGGACAAAGTAACAATGTGCGCTACGAGAAAATGACACAAAATAAATCTCAAACATCGCTTTTATCATTGCAAAATAAGAACACGCAATCAAACTGATTGCCGATGAAAACTAAAATAAACTAGTCTGGAAAAAGTTGTAAATAACATCTCAATATTAGAGTACAAAGAAGCAATTTGCACTACGAGAAAATGACTCAGAATAAGTCTGGAACATCGTTTTTATTTAAATTGCCGTTTGGGATATTGCTGGTGCACTCGGAAAATTCCTAACGCGTTAGGGAACTTCCTAACGCGATAGGGATCTTCCTAACGCGTTAGGGAACTTCCTAACGCGTTAGGGATCTTCCTAACGCGTTAGGGATCTTCCTAACGCGTTAGGGAAATTCCTAACGCGTTAGGAAACTTCTAACGCGTTAGAGATTTCTAACGCGTTACTAACGCGTTATTTATATAGGTAACAGTAAACGCGTTAAATCGGTTAGTTTATTTTGACGTATACTGTATGCAACATCGCGCAAACTTAATGAATGCAATGAATATATTGGAATATAATGATTGTATTGGAATATAATGAGTATAAAGGTATATAATGAGTATAAAGGAATATAATGAGTATAAAGGAATATAATGAGTACAGTCAAACCTGGCTTAGCGGCCACCTGTCTATAGCAGCCAACCTGCCTATAGTGGCCACTCAAAGTGATCCCTTGCAGAGAAAAACAGTGTAATTGAACCTGTCTATAGAGGTCACCTGTCTACAGTGGCCACATTTCTTGTCTCCTTTGGGTGGCCACTATAGACAGGTTTGACTGTATATAGGAATGTAATGAATATAATGATTAGAAGGGATAAGTGTTGATAGCCAAACTTTGTGGGCTGTTAGGTTTCTGCTACTGACTCTGGTTGATGGGTCGTTCGCTTGAAGCTAGTTGTGAATTTGCTCCGTTTCCAGGGCCCACCACAAGGAGGTGGACAACTTGGACCCTATCTGTATGAATTAATTTCAAGAGCAACTTAGTCCAGTTGCTTGAGTTCACAAGAAAATGAAAGAAAATAAAGAAATCAAAGAAATAAAGGAAATTAGCGTAAGTTTGATTTTTCTGCAAAGCAGTATATGATTTAGTGTTAACGTATGAAGACTGTGTAATTTGTAAAAGCATTTTTTTTAGTACAAGTTTCCTGAAGAAAAAAAAAAGATTTGTAACAACAACCAGTATGCGTTTCTGTTCCTTTAGGGGGGGAGGGTAAAAAGATATGAATTTGAATACAACCTTTTTGTATCATATATCGATGTCACATGACAACTCGGTGACCAGTTGGTATATACAATTTTCAGCCGTGCTCCCATTTTACACCATGTTGTAACATTTCTCAGAGGATGTTTATTTCATATTTAATTGCTGATGTTGAGTTCGGCCTTTGGCAGTTTGGGAAATTTTTATCTGATTGAAGATTTCTATTTATGATAAACACCGAGTTTATATCTGGGGCGGGCGGGAATTTTGTTGTTGTCGTCTTGCATTACATATTGCTAACCACCTAATGTCGATCCACAGGCTAAGGAACAAGAACCACTTTAAACGCATGCTAGTGTTTTGTGAACAACTATGAAAATATTCATGAGCTATGAATTCCATAAATGCCATTTATTTTTTAAGCATTATCACTCTGCTGATGATTCTAAATGCATGTCTATTTTTTAGAATAATTTAGAATGCTGATGTTAACTCGATCGATCCGTACATTTTTATATCTTTTTTGTATAGTTTTCGTATGATGAGTCAATGAATTGCCAGTGATATTCAAATTAATTCCAAAGGCACTTTGTATATATTAATGTGACTAAAGTATAAATACGTCAGTGGAAAATACACCACATATTTTGCAAATGGCCATGAATATATTTATGAGCTATGAATACCATAATTGTGATTTATTTCCATATCATTATGTACTATTACAATTTGTCTAAGGTCGTTGAATTGCCAGTGATATTCAAATTCATGCCTAGACAGTATGTGTATATTTACATATTTACATATTTTGAAATTGGCCATAAATATATTTTGATTTCCATAAGGTTGATTAATATTTTTAACGATGTTGATTGTTTCCACAAACTCTATTATATTTAATTTCATTTCTGTAGGGTAAATGGACTAGATGAATTGCCAGTGATACAGTAGTAATTTCTCTGTTATGCGCGGGTTTTGTTTTTATGTGGTATTGTAATTGTATAATGTTGATTTTTAACACAGAAATATCTTATGCCATAATAATTATTTTTGTATGGCTGTTGAATCGCCAGTAATATTTAACATAATTATTAGGCCTAGGGCATGTGTACTCTGTTCATGTTACCCTTTTATACAGAATAATTTCTCAATATCTACTGATAATTATTATTAGTTATTTCTAATCTTTGCATGTTTCTATTACAAACAGCGTATTCAGTACCTCTAATTAGACGCTGTACAGAAAGACAATATGTTGTACTGATTCTGTAGGAGATACAAAAGAAAGTGGAAGTAGAAGAGGAAGAATTTTGCAAATTATCTTCTGATTTGATATAATTACATCTGCCTGGTATAATAATTAGATCTTCTTTTTAAAAAGATGTAGGTTGAGGCAAAGAGAGAGGGTGTGTAGAGAAATACAATTATAATATCTTGAAACACTCCTCTGGTAAGTATTAAAAGTGAAGAAGACACACACGGAGAGCGTCAATAATTCATATTTCTTTAGTTAAGGCTTGCATCGTGCAGCGTGAGCGATGAAATAATATTTGTTGATTTTGCGATGCAAGTATAGCGACGAAGGAGAGAGAGAGAGAGAGAGAGTAGAAAGAATAGCACAAATTGAAGCTAAGAAACAAATGCCCGGAGGGCAGACAAATATTCTTCTTCCTCTCCTCTGTCGCCTATTTTTTTGCCGATTTGATGTAATTGTCGGAGATGAAGTGTATCTAATTTGGTTGTCACGGTTGCCAGCATGTCAAAACATGGCCAAACGAGCGCTGAACTGCTGCAAATCAGGCGGCACACACACATGTCGTGACGCAAATTGCAGCGTATGGGCACGATGTCGTCATCCAATCTCGCTATTTACAAATAAGTCGTCAGAGGGTTTTGATTCTTACATCATCCGCCTGTGATGACGTTCTGGCCTAGAGAAGATATATCAGATGATGCAGTTTTTCCCTAGTATTATCTCAAACACATCTAGGAACTGTTATTGGAAGAAAACAGTACAACTATCTGGCCGTGTTTTACAGCATCTGTCACCGTTTCAAGGAAATATATTTGTGAACATATTTGTGTGAACTGATTGTTCAATGCCAGTTTCATCCTTGATATATATCTATTTAACTGTTGTTTCAAGGAAATAATGACTTTCAGGCATTAATTTAAAACATCTGTCATCTGTTTCTATGCGCTCAAGAAACCAAATAAATGTTTATAAATTGATTATTCAATAAACAGTCTTTATCCTTGATGTATACATTCAAATGTTAAAGTAATGTCACTAGTAGGCTATTTTTGAGCACATCTGTGATCTGTTTTCATGCACTAAAAAGCAAAAATATGCTTTTTAATTTGATTATTCAATAACCGTTATTATCCTTGCTAGATCCATTTAACTTTTATTTCAAAGAAATTATATCAGGCTATATTTGTAAAAGTTTTTCATCAGCCCTTTATGTGGTCAAGCAAAAAGAAACTGAATATATTTGTTGTAAATTGCTTTAGATTCAATCAAAAGGTGTATCATTGATGATATAAACATGTATCTATTTAAATCCTATTTCAAGGAAATACCATCCAACCAGCTATATTTTAAACATCTCCAATCTGTTCATTACTTATTATTTGGTCTATCAAAAGTGGATTTGTAATGAAAAGTCTGCCCTCATTAAAGAAGAGATTTTCAAGTCAAACAACTGTAATTATTAATCGCGGACAGATGTAAACGTATTCTACGGTTATTCATTATTCAATTACTTAGCACCCCAAATTTCATAAATATTTGAAGCAATTTTTCCCCTTCATTTTCCTGAATCTTGTTTTGTCACAGAAAATACTGTCACATCCCCCCACCCCCCCCCCCCCCCCCATAATTTTGTGTAAATGTTACAAAACCAATTTTGTTTTTTATCTGTATTCCGGGCCTGCGGTATTCTGTTCTGAGGACATAAAATACTTTGTAATTGTGTTCTGTCGGTGTTGGTTTTTTTTTTTCTCCATCAGTTGGCCCCTAAAATGCACAATTCGTACGACCTTGCATTGGCCCCACAATTATCTCTCTTGTTAGCCTAGCTTCTGCTTGGAACAACTTGTTGATTGCTGATTTAAGATTGTCAAGCGTGGAGATGCTACACCTCGGATAGCCATTTTGAACTAGGCTAGTTTGTTCGCACTGCTATAAACACTGAGCCAGTGGGCAGGGAAAATAGATTGAGATGGAGAGAAAGAGTGAGAGGGAGGAAGAATAAAATGGGAAAGAGAGGGGGGGGAGGGGGAGAGATGGATGGATGGATGGATGGATGGATGGATGGATGGATGGATGGATGGATGGATGGATGGATGGATGGATGGATGGATGGATGGATAGAATGATAGATAGATAGATATATAGATAACATTTTTAAGAAAACACCGTAAGAAAACATAGTTTCCGAATTTTCGCCTATAGGGCTTCGTCAGGGTTTATTCGACTGAAGAAAAAAACACACAACTTAGTTTGAAAGTCATTGATTGTGAGCGCG
>JBAMJV010014656.1:0-12866 GCA_037951105.1 Echinarachnius parma
CAAAATTCTGTGTAGAAGTATAGTGTACCAAAAATTAGCTCTACCATATAAAGCAAACCAAATCAAAATCGGTCGAGAAATGAGGGAGAAGAAGCATTTTTTGTGATTTTATTATTATTTTGGGAATAAATTTGCATAAATTACCATAATTAATCAATGGAGCAAAATTTCAAAATTCTGTGTAGAAGTTTAGGTTACCAAATTTAGCTCTTCCAGATAAAGCAAACCAAATCAAGATAAAGCAAACCAAATCAAATCGGTTGAAAAATAAGAAGCATTTTGAAACTGTGGACGGAAGGACGGCGCTAGACTACTTTTTGTTGTTGTGAGGTAATGAAAAACCGAGTGTAAAATTTGAAAGAGCATAATATTTAAATAATAATAAATAATAAATCGGTTCAGAGATGGCTGAAATATCCATAAATATAACAATTTGTAATAAAGCTGGGGCCCCAGGTTTATTAGAGAATTTTGAACCAGCCGTTGAAATTCTTCCTCTTTTCAAAAATGTTCAAAAGAGGTTTTTAGATAGTTGTTGATTATCTCTCTATCTAATCACTATTTAAACAAAACATCACATGCACAATATGTTATTTAAAATGGTTTAAACAAATGCATTTTTTGAAAGCGGCCTCTTTAGTTTAAACAGCTCTCTTTGAATGATAACAGGCTTTTTACTTAGTCGTTTGTAATTGTTGTATTCCTTTTGAGCATGATGGAGTTATACTTATTAGTTTGTAATGTAATGGTGCATGTTTTGGTTACTAAAATTCAGTTGGACTAAAACTGTACTCTCTCTACCAGAACTCAACTATCCCTTTAAAGTAAGCTCTTTAAAGTAAGCTTTTTAGAAAAAATGTACTTTAGACATTTGGGACCACCAAAGGGACTGGTATGACATCTTCATTTGCCTGCCTTCAATGTCTAAGCAGGAAGAACAGATGCTGGACTCTGCTACATTGATGATATCTTCTTCATTTGAAACCGTGAAGAAGAAAGTCTCCATGCATGTATTAATCACACAAATTATTTAGTCAGAATATAGAAAATGAAAATTAATCATTCACAAAGTTGCTAAGACTCGACCGACATGTTTTTATGGCATTCTACACTAAATGAAACGGAACTGAACCAAGCCGCCACACTAACTTTTTTTTTGTACTTGCCCTCTTACTTCTAGATGAGATCAACCATATGAAACAACATTGTTCTCTTTTAGTTGGAACAGTTATTTATTTGCCCAATCAGGCAAGCAAACTAGACAATTCATACCTAGCAGAATTAATATGTCTTTTTTGTTATTTTCTCTTCAGGCATGTAAAACTTGAACATTCCTGATTTTGCTTGCCCAAATGGGCAAGTAGAAAGAAAAGTTAGTGTGGAGGCTTGATTTATTTATATATTTTATCTGTTCCTTTTCAATTTGTTTCTTTCACAGCTGGAATTGGAATCTAATCTCCTTCAATAGAGGCCAAGATTGGATCAACTATAGAAGATGAAACCAGAGGCATTATGTTTTCGGGTTGTCCGTCCATCCCTACGTACATATGTACGTCCCGTTCTCGTGATCGCGATATCTCAGAACCGGTTGACAGATTTTAACTTATATGTATGAATCTCGAGGTCATTAGGTTAAAGGTCAAAGATCATAGTTCTCATTATATATGAGAAAATATGTAATTTATTTCTGCCACTCATGTATGCCTATCACCATGGCAACCGACCTAAATCTGAGATGGAAGGAAAAATCACTGGAAATTAGAACAAATTCAACAAAATTGGTCAAGGAACAAGAACAGTAAGCAAGTTATGACTCATTTAAGATGTCCATTTGGGGTACTCAAATCGGCAACTTCAATAGGTTTGTGGACAACTCCCCATATGTTTTGTACACAAATTTCTCATCGTTCAGTTTTATATTTCTATTTAATTGTAAACAAAGATTCATTCATATTTTTACAATACATGTAGCATATTTAACAATTGCCCTATGGCACTTAGTCAGGTATAATTATTAGTTAATGTATATGTTTTTCAAGTGGAGTTTAATTTCATTAAAAGAATGAAATAGCATAGATTAATATGATTGTTTGTCTTATCTATATTTTTGCAGATGTATGTGTGCATGAAAGCGCATGAATAAGCTGCTCTCCACCTAACTCTAGTGAACGCTAGCGCGGAGCGCTAGCGTTCTAGGTCGATATGTGTGTGAGTGTGTGTGGGCGTATGTGTGTGTGCGTGGGGTGGGGGGTGGGGGGGGGGGGTGGTGTCAGTCCCTTATTTGATCACATAAGTGTTGGAATGAATAAAGGGGATGAACTATGGGGAACATGAGGAAATCTTTTTAAAAATACATTATTACAAAGAGTGTGCCCCCAATCAATCACGTCTCCCCCAATCAGAAAGGGCAGTTACAGGGGACGGGGGGGGGGGGGGGGGGGGGGGGGGGGGGTACATGCACCTGACGAAAAATTCATACTTCCATGACAAATATGGACAACTGTTATCGGCCCCAAAATGTGTCATTTTAATATAAGGGCAATTCCACGCCAAATGAGCTAAAAGTGGAAAAATCAAATGAGGATTATTTCTGATCTTGTTTATTTTTTCTGGATTATTTTTTCATAAATCATGATCACATAATGATGTCTTTCAGTTTACATGATTAAAAAAAATATTGGGCGTCTCCTGATAGGATAGACACCATACATGAACACATACACATGGGACTACACAGTGCCTATTTCTAGATTTTCTTCATTTTTTGCATTCCTTTCTATAATATTTCTGTTTTAAGGTACCAAATTGGATGATTGGATATCACAATATGTGTTCACATTAAAATTTCATTTTTTTGAGAGCCCTAAAGTATATTTGTAATGAATCAAAAACTCTGTCCTTCTGTTACTGTCCTTCCGTTACCGAACAGTGAAGCAATTAACTTCTTGTAATTAATATACCAATAGACATATTTTTTTCAAATAAATGTAGTAATACTCTTTGAACATTAAGGAATGGACTATGAGCCAATATAACATGATAGCATTTGAAACTTCACAGAGATTGGATCATAACTAAAGAACTTGAAAATCCATGTCCATTTTGCCGTCCTTCCGTTACCGGCCTCATTAGTGTCCATATAATAAACGTAATGTAAAAAAAAAAAAAAATGAAAAGGAAATCAAAGGTGTCCCACCAAGAGTCTCAGAAATGTTATTTACAATGATGAATCATAAGCAGGATCCTGGAATTATATGATTAAATTTCAAAAATTGCGTCTGAATGTCCTTCCGTTACCGTGGAATTGCCTATTTATCATAAATCTAAGATTAGGGAAAGGTCATGTAATGCTCATTATCGGAGCATCGTCCACGAGCCGCGAATTTTTGTTTGCTGTTTTGAACCCCCGTAAGTGATTTTGTTTCACCTTTTTTCCCGATTTTTTTTGGCTATTTTGAACCCCCGTAAGTGATTTGTGTAACTTTCGTCCACGAGCCGCGAATTTTTTTGATATTTTGAACTTTCACTTTTTGTTCACTTTTTTCACTGATACATTTTCACTTGGCAGCCCAAGGGGGGGGGGGGGGTTAAACCCCCTAACCCCCCCCCCCCCCCCCCGTAGATCCGCCACTGTCAAGTATACCCTGCTCCCAGCTCTTATCACTAATTACCTCCTCTCTGATGTACACTGCCCCAAATCTGGTTCCACATTACGTCATTGTCTAGGTTACTTGACCGCCACATTATCAAATCTGGGTGTGAGAAAATGAACAAAATAAAACAATCTCATTGTTTATCTGTGAAAATATAGAGAAACATCAATAGGCTGTGCCCGGCCCCACAATTAATAACTCACAAGTCATATGGACCCCATCACTCTGACTACGCCAAGCCACTACATTACCAAATCTGTGGGATATAATTCAAAATGTGAGAAAATGAACAAAATTAATTTTCAAAACATTACAAAAAATAGTCAACATGAAGAAGGCCCTGCCCCCAAATCGGTTGCCTCGCTTTCTCAACATAGTACCCCTCTTCGTAATTCAGTGCCCACCGTCCAACTGCCCACGCTACGTCATTGTCTTGGGGTGGCACAGCTACGGGTTTCATGGGAGGGGGCACATGCTCCCCCCCCCCCCCCCCGTGCCCCCTCCCCCCCCCCCCCACCGTGCCCCCTCCCCCAAATAATTTGCAAAAGCAATCAAACATAATCTCATCTGCCTCCAATAAATCACGATACATGTGCCCCCCCCCCCCCCCCAATCACTTGCAGGGTACACCGCGCCACTGTTGTCTTGGTTACTCTGGGGGGACAAAATGTCAGACAAATTCCATTTATTTGTTTGCTATCTATTCTATGCATTTATTATAATTTGTTACAAATGTAGAAAATGACTCGACCATGCACTGCACTAGACAGTCTAACACTCCTTGTTATTAAACACATTCGCAGCAACAGGCCATGTCATGCCGCCATGCCAGGGCATGCAAGGCAAGTTATGCACGTATGTTGTGAACTTACGCTACATCATCGTCTTGCGGAATTGCGGTGGCACAGCTA
Source organism: Echinarachnius parma (assembly GCA_037951105.1). Classification (NCBI taxonomy): domain Eukaryota; kingdom Metazoa; phylum Echinodermata; class Echinoidea; order Clypeasteroida; family Echinarachniidae; genus Echinarachnius; species Echinarachnius parma. The sequence goes on from JBAMJV010014656.1 coordinate 4,565, forward strand.
CAGGTTTCATGGGAGGGGGGCACATGCTCCCCCCCCCCCCCCCCCAATCACTTGCAGGGTACACCGCGCCACTGTTGTCTTGGTTACTCTGGGGGGACAAAATGTCGGACAAATTCCATTTATTTGTTTGCTATCTATTCTATGCATTTATTATAATTTGTTACAAATTTAGAAAATGAGGGCATGCAAGGCAAGTTATGCACGTCTGTTGTGAACTTGGCGTTAAATTTTTACTGGCCTTACCCAGGCTCAATTTGTTGTTTATTATGGCCACCAGAAACTAAATCCAAAGAATCGTCCATCAAATATGAAAATGTGGGGTTCAATCTTTGCATAGGGGACTGTAATTTGGTCTAAAAAAAAGAGAATTTCATACAAAAATACTCGGTCAATACGACCCACTTGCGAACACAGCGTAGCGTAGTCCCAGAACAAGGGCAGGCCGCTGCGGCGGGCGGACTTGTCGATGCGAGGCCGCCCTGGAGCTTAGGGCACCGCGGCGCCACTGCACGGCATACGAACTGGGATTGAAGCCATTCGCGATTAGGAGAGTTTTGAGCTTGAAAATGTACGTTTAAGAGTTCATGTCAACACATTTTAACAGCTTGAGACTCACAAAACTCCAATTTAAGCGAACAGTTATTAAATATTTTGTTTCAAGGCGAATTGATTGAAAATTAGACACAAATCGACTTAGTCACTTACCAATAACCGCCGAGTGCGGAGGATGTCATACGAACTGGGCTTGAAGCCACTCGCGATTAGGAGAGTTTTGTGCTTGAAAATGTACGTTTAAGAGTTCATGTCAGCAAAATTTAACAGCTTGAGACTCACAAAACTCCAATTTAAGCGAACAGTTATTAAATATTTTGTTTCAAGGCGAATTGATTGAAAATTAGGCACAAATCGACTGTCGAGTGGGTTCGAGTGTGGAGGATATCACGTGACAAAATCTTGGCGACGAGGAAAAAAACCCACCAGAAGTATGACCTTTCAAAAATCAAATTATCTCCACAAATACTTTATTTCCCGTAACAAAATTTACACATGATGCCCGTGAAGACCGTTTCTTCCCATGTTATTACTTTTTATTTATAAAAAAATATTTAAAATGTCGAAAATTAAACAAAAATAAAAGGGGTCGAGTTGTCCGAAGTCAGACCGGACCCCTACCAACTCGGGTTGGCCGAGTATGTAAGGGTCGTTGGCCGAGTTGGTAAGGGTCGAGTTATCCGTTGGCCGAGTTGTCCGGCACCCACATGTTTGTATAGATAAGACTCATAAGTATAATGTAAATCAATCATCTGCCATCGAGTACTGGTATTACACTGAGATATAACCTTTATTGGTTTATGGATAATATTTATCACCTAGACAGAATTTTAAAAAATAGATCATGTCTTAAATGTTATCCATGAGCTGAGATAACTTAAACAAGGTTAAGTATGACACCGCTATGAAAATTATGGGGCCTCTGCTATATGGCATTTAAACCGTTCACTCTCTACCACCAGGAAAACGCATCTTCTCTTCTCTCCTCCTCATCCTCCTCCCTCGTGAAATTATTACCCCTGTATATATCTCGCGATATATTACCCCCCTTTTGCATCAGGCGGCATTGCTTTACAAGACAGGCTGTCAGTAAGCAAGCAAGCATGCATGCCCCACAGCCCCGAAACTATACGTACGTCTTTACTAATCACGTTAACATCGAGTGGAGGGGCAGAGATAAAGAAGCGTGTATAAGTATATAAGGACATACACTGAGTTCAGTTTTTGGCGCGGTGGATGTAGGGATGCATGGTAGGGTAATTGACATCGGGGGTAATAGAACGAATATATATAATATATCACGCTGTACGGTGTATTTCTATACCACTGCATCGCAGGCTCCTTCTTATAGCGTCTTGGACCTAATTTAAGTGGCGTACCACATGTACGCTGTATGCTATAATATACATACCCTGAAGTTACTGTGACGGGATCGGTGCGACCCCGACCCGGCCCGGCATTTGCTCGGTAAAGCTCGCTCGAAGGCTAGTTAGTAGGCGAGTGAGATCGCAGATTGGAGGGCTTGTTATTTAACGCTATGACACCAAGTGTCATCGGAGATATAGTGGTTAAAGAAGGTATAATCATCACATGTCATCAATTGATTGCGGCGCGTGTGAGTGTGTATAGAAAGTGTGTACACCGTACCGTACCGGGTATATGTAATATAAACGTATAACCTTCACCTATAATGTGGCTAGTGGGATGCACTGACTGACTGATACCTTTATGAATTACTTGCCCCATCCTTGGGCCCGGCTTGGTGCACGCGCGTCTACCAACAATATATCATCCTTCCAGTGACATTTACATCATTATTATACTCCTCGGTCATGGCATAACAAAAGGTGGTATAGGCTTGAAACCAGTTGCGACCGACTTGGAGCTATTATACGACTTGTCAATTTATTTATTTTAGTGTGTTTGTTATGGCTTGATGCGACATTTATGAGGATTATATAGCCTATTATTGTCGGCTAGGTTGGATTTGCATCCCCAAATGACAATCGGATTACCGAAGGAAACTATTTCTTTTAACTAAAATCTCTGCACAACATCGCACACATTTTACGAGGAGGATAAAGACGACGGTGATGGTGATGATGATGCTCCAGACATGCTGAGCTAAGCCCAAACAGCCGGGAGACGGGATTTATATTTGGATTAAAAGGGCAAACCATGCTGTCACGTGACCATGGGCCAGCACCGCCCCTCCACGCACCTCAAACCGAAGGAAGAGTCCAAAATACCGAAAATTATCGTAAGTAAACAAACAAAACAAAATTAATAATCTAAAATCTAAAATCTCTTTAAAAGCACTTTTCAAAGAAAATATTACCATATCTAACATCAAATATACCTCTTTAATCCGGTACTGTGATTTTTTCCATCACGATAACATGTATCAAATTTGTGTGCGTTTAAAGAGACTTGTGTCCATAGCCCATTTTCAGAGTTTTGAAACTTTTTTTGTTTTAAGGTTAATCATTTCCTTTAATAAGCATAAGTCTGAACGCGTTTTTGATGGTTATGGGTTAACAATTTCTATGTTAACGCACCATAGTGGTTGCCTGCTGGCAGTATGGTATTATTCTTGTTTTTTTAGTTTTTTTAATAAAGGTAAACCTCGTAATCTTTCCCGGATTTGTGTCTTCAGTTTGATGAGAAGAATATTACCCTGAAAATCATCTTGTGTTTTTTTTTTCTTCCGAAATACAAATTAACTGTGTCTAATCCCTCTTGTCTTCATTTTAAAATTCACGTTCACTTTAATATGAATATATTACCCTGAAAAATAACTTTCAAAGCTAAGGACACAACTTTTCTTTTAATAATAAACAAACAAAATCCTTCATCACCAAAATGAAGACTTTTAGCCTACTCATGATATGCAATTGCCCTCTAGACATCGCTGGACACTAAGCCCTATATTCTCCCCATCGTATAAATCACACGGCCTTTAACCCATCAACCACCAAGAAAATATTAGAACCCATTGGTTCAATTATAATATACATTAAGTTTATACACGGCGCGCCCAGTTTTCTATTGGTTAATGAAATGTATAACAATAACCCACTTTCTACTAATACTCGTACGCAGAACACGGCATTAACCTATTGCGTCACATCGGGAACTTTTGACATTCATTACATTCAACTTTATTGTATGGCATGCATATATACCCGGCTTCCTATTGGTTAATTTGTACTTTTCCCCTTCTGACGTAGTATATTTATGCGCGTTCCACTATCCCGGATTAGTATTTAAGCCGCCCATAGCTTCGGGGAATTTTTCATATGAAATATGCCATATGCAACTCTTTACATCATCTACAGTACTTTCGCCTGAATTTTAATTCACATTTTGACTGATTTTCCCCCTCTCCGGTTCGTAGAAGACACGAAGCCGTCAGCATCTTAAAATGATTCCGGTGTTTACTCGAAAAACACTCACAAAAAGCACATCATATATATCTGTATATAGGCCAAGAGTTGACATTTAAGGAAACAATGGAACATCGAACCAAGATCAAATACATACGAATAGTTACAATAAAAAAAAAACCACCAATACAAAATAACCATTACATTTTACTTCTCATTTTATTTCATTTGTGTCTTCTGCTACATAGCTACATTTTGCGTTGTGATATGAACGTCCTAATACATCAGAGGCTATACAGTGTATTCTAAGAAATAGGCGTAACTTCTCACAATTTTTAAGTTAAACAAATAGATATGTGAGAATGTTTCATCAATGAATCGATCTATTTTGTCAGAATTACCTAATAATTACAACGCTATGTAAAACATTATACGTACACGTATGACCCAATTTATATATAATAATTCTGAGTTGAAGAGGTTTGATACTTTTCTCCAGTCATTGTCACCAAGTTTATTTATTTAAATAAAATCACCTTTCCTGGGTAGCGAGTCTCGTAATGTAATTACAGAAATAGGTGCGATCTCTTTTCAGACTTACAATCTTATCCCTAATAATTATATGTAACACATTATATGTATATATATGCATGACTATTGATATATTATAAACCTCTGAGATGAACATAATACTTTTAAAATCACTACTTTCGCCGGGTAAAGAGTCTTGTAATGTTATTTAATAATTAAATAGATGCGATCTTTTGTCAGCAATTCCTAACTTTTATATGTTATTTCTATATACGTGCTCGTGTGAATACTGCTATCTGACCTGAGTTGGTACAGGTTCGTAATTTCCTCTCCGATACAGTGTAACCAAGTACATGAAGTACTAGTATATAATACTAAACCATTAAATTACGATACTCGCTACGCAGCGAAAGTGATTTTAAATGTATTATTATATAATAATACATTTAAAATCACTTTCGCTGCGTAGCGAGTATCGTAATTTAATGGTTTAGTATTATGTGCGATCTTTTGTCAGAAAAACCTAACTATTATATGTTATACAATACAGTATATATACGTGCTCGTGTGAATACTGAAATCTGACCTGAGTTGGAACAGGTTTGCAATTTGCCCTCTGATACAGTGTAACCAAGTATATAAAATACCTTTAAAATCACTTTCGCTGGGTAGCGAATCTCGTAATCATTAATTTAATTGTAATGTAATCTCTTTTCCGAATTGCCTAATTATTACAAGGCTATATAAGAAAATAGACACACATATGACTCTTGATTACGACCTCCGGTTTTATCAGTTTCGCATTTTCCCCCTCCGTCATTGTCACCAAGTTATAGTGCCTTTAAAATCACTTTCGCTGCGTAGCGAGTCTCGTAATGTAATTACAGAAATAGATGCGATCTCTTTCCAAGGCTAACATGGCGATGATGATAGTTTGATTACGTTAAATCTGCCGCACCGCGTATCGATGTTCAGGCAATCTGTTTAATTTGCCGTCTTACACGTGTCTGAATAAGTCACGTCTTTTCTGTGTTCCACCTCTTTGTAGTATCCATTTAACTATTTTTAAGGACGCATTTTCTTTAATTTGAACGAAAAAACAACTTATTAGCCTTATTAGCCAGTTTGGTAAAGTAACGTTTAAAGTTAAACAAGTAAAGCATAAAAACACGCTTGCTTACAGTAGATTGTATCACCTGACGAAGTGTTGCAGCGGCGCACGAAACGTCGTGATCTTTTATATTCCTTGTTGACCATACATTGCGAGACAAACGAATATACGATATTATTTCCGAAGTAAAGCATTATTTCAAAATATATAATTTATGGTTAAAGGGATAGTATTGTTTTGATTTAGAGGACGCTTCAGGAAATGATTAATGTATGAGGTAATTAATAACTTAGTGTATAATATACTTGGATGAGCATGTGATTTTAAAATAAAACAAACTTTATTTTATCAAAATCGTTTGAGAAACAGCTGAAATGTCAAGAAATATATCCGATTGGATAAATGTGGGACCCACATTTATTCCATGAATCAAGATTTGTTTTTATAATATGCCTACATTTTTAAAAATATTTTACCAAAGAGGTTTTCTATATTGAAACAATATTTTAACAAATCATCACATTTACAATTTTTCATAAAAATGGTTAAAACACCTTTCGGGAATGTTGGAGTTATAACTATTCCATGCGTATAAATGTGAAGTCCGCATATGGATATTTAACATTGGCCCGAATTCCCGTCAGTTAAACCATTTTACACCTGCATACATATTGTCTTGTTGCTATTCGCCGCCGGAAATATTATAATTGTTTTCTTTCATTATCCAGTCAATCCCTTGAGTTCTGCTGATATGCATCAGGACTATGGGCCCTTTGAAATTCAGTCATAGTATATTCGGTCATCGGACATTGTATTGCTGTTGACCGGTTATACTATGACTTAATTTCAAAGGGCCCTTTGTCTTTTTAGGCCGGGCTCAAGTTGAGCCACTGTTGAGAATTCGGGCCATTAAGTTTAATGTGCTGCTGGTATATACAGTATGTCATGAGTCATATTCTTTCCAGACAAGTGAGTCAAAATGTATCTAGTCATTTTTTGATCACCACCCTTATAAAATGATAGTTAATATCATTGTTTATATTACGTCAAATTGCACAATGGATGACTAACGGGAATCGACATATAGCTCTAATATGAATTATATTCATTTTGTTTAAACAAGAAATTGTTATCAATCTATTACTTGTTATTGTCTGTGATATGATATAATGTGCAGTTGTATGTCAAATCACAGAGTGTATGACTAAACGGCGTCGAAATGGCGCGAATACCAAATTCATTCTTGATTCAGACTATCAATACAGTCAATTTGTAATATTATCTGCGATATGATAGGTTGTGCTTTTTATGTCGAATCACTGATTTGGGGATAAGTGGAATCAGAATAACTGAAGAACGAATTACATTCTTGATTCAAAGTGTTGCCAATCAATTTGTATTAATAATAATAATAATAACTTCATTTATATAGCGCTTTTTGCAAAGAAAATGATACAAAGCGCGATTAGGAAAGGTTAAAGGGAAAGTTGAGTTTTGGTAGAGAGGGCGCTAGACTACTTAATTGGTTTGTGAGGTAATGAAAAACTGAGTGTAAAATTTGAAAGAGCATAATATTTAAACAATAAAATCATCTTTGTTTGATCAAAATCGGTTCAGAAACGGCTGAAATATCCATAAATATAACAATTTGTAATAAACCCGGGGCCCCGGGTTTATTAGAGAATTTTGAACCACCGTTAAAAATTCAAAAAAATGCTTCCTCTTTTCAAAAAGTTACAAAATAGGTATTTAAATAGTTGTTGGTTATTTCTCTATCTAATCACTATTTCAACAAAGCATCACATGCACAATATTTTATTAAAAATGGTTGAAACCGATGAGTGTTTAGAGAGCGCCCTCTTACGTTTTAACGGCTCTTTTTGAATGATAACATGATCTTTACTACGTCATTTGTAATTTTGTGTTCCTTTCTAGTTATAACTATTAGTTTGTAATGTAATGATGCAGGTTTTGGTTACTAAAATTCAGTTTCACTAAAACTGTACTCTCTTTACCAGAACTCAACTATCCCTTTAAGTTTGAATGTCAAATCATATATAATTATACTGCATGGATAAATGGCGTCGAAATAACTTACTATGTATATCACGAAATAATATATCTTGATTTGAAATGTTACCAATCCCTTGTTATTTGCATTGGTATAAAATGATACGCTATATCGATTCTATGTCAAATCTCACAATGTATGACTTTCAACTGGCGCCGAAAAAGCTCTCAAACACGAATGTCGTTTGTGTACAAAAAACTTTACAGATCAATGCTTATCATCATCGGTCTGTGATGATACGCTATATATATGCATGTTTATGTCATATCACGCAGTATTATTCATGACTAAACTAGCGGCCAAATAACTGGAACACGAATTTCATTCTTGCTTCAAAACGTCAAGGTTAAAGGGTACCACCAGGCAGAGATTTAGCTCTCTTACATCAAAGACATATCTTAAATGAACATACAAAACAAGTCTGTGATCCTGAAAGTATTTCTACATCGCCAGATAATCATTTTGAATATCACCTATCAATCATTCTGTCAGCGCAGTTCCGATTACGATATCACTTAACGATCCTCTTATCGGAAGCAACTGCGATATATCGCAGCAAGCAGAGAAAATCTCGAAAATCTCTTGTGTAGTGCAGCGAATAAAAAATCAACTTGGCGTTCAGAAACAACATCTATCCCGTATACACGCGTA
>JBAMJV010014657.1:0-22883 GCA_037951105.1 Echinarachnius parma
TGTATAACGAATAGAAATATATTATCGATGAAGAATATAAGGGGGACAAAAGCATAACAGAATCATACAATCAGTTTGCACCACATGAATGCCCCGTCGCTAATAACCAGTTAAAATATAACCATATCACGATTATGTACAGTCATCATTATACAACTCATAAATAACCGAAATGACTAGCAAAATAACGTATACAATGTCGCTTATTGTTATTGCTATATTAATTGCAGGCCTTGAATTCTCGTTCTGCACCATGCCGTACACCCTTCAAGCCACGACTACCGGCATCTTCTACTTCTTCCTCTTGCTCGGACAACTCATTGGTTTGCTCATGGTTCCACTCATCAATACAATTACAGCAGGTTTGTATGTATTTCTATCATTACGATTGTCTACGGGAAAATATTCACATTTTAGAAAGTGAAGGGGTGTTGTGGCCTTGGCCGCGTCTCTCGGATAGTGACGATAAAGTTCGATCCCAGACGTAAGTAATAATAATTTTTTGAACGAGTCTGTAAAAAAAAAAAATAATAACTTTAAAAAGACAATGATAAGTAGGCCGTGTAATCAGCAGGATGAAAGCGAAGTCAAACCTGAAGTAGCCTAAGTGCATCTTAGATAGCCCCGACATGAATGCTCTCCGGGGAAGTAAGAATGAGCACACAATGCGGTGTGTGCCTCTGCATGATGCGCGAAGGAATACTATTTAGATAAATACAGAGCCCTTTTTAAAGCAATTCAACAGTATGGAGGAAGCAATCCTGATGAAACGAAAGGTATGGTTAGGGTTGGGGTTGATTGTTGTTGGTATACAACAATATACACAAATAATGATTAAAGGGCGAAGATTACTATCTCCCCATTCCAAGTGATATGGAGGCTGACCGAATACAGCACATAACATTGGTTCATTTCCATTTTAGACTTAGATGCAAAGTGGTTAATGGAGGAAATGTAGCTAATCCTCTAGACGCGAGAATGCATCCCTTCTAATCCTCTAGACGCGAGAATGCCATCCCTTCTAATCCTCTAGACGCGAGAATGCCATCCCTTCTAACCCTCTAGACGCGAGAATGCCATCCCTTCTAATCCTCTAGACGCGAGAATGCCATCCCTTCTAATCCTCTAGACGCGAGAATGCCATCCCTTCTAACCCTCTAGACGCGAGAATGCCATCCCTTCTAATCCTCTAGACGCGAGAATGCCATCCCTTCTAACCCTCTAGACGCGAGAATGCCATCCCTTCTAATCCTCTAGACGCGAGAATGCCATCCCTTCTAATCCTCTAGACGCGAGAATGCCATCCCTTCTAACCCTCTAGACGCGAGAATGCCATCCCTTCTAATCCTCTAGACGCGAGAATGCCATCCCTTCTAATCCTCTAGACGCGAGAATGCCATCCCTTCTAATCCTCTAGACGCGAGAATGCCATCCCTTCTAATCCTCTAGACGCGAGAATGCCATCCCTTCTAATCCTCTAGACGCGAGAATGCCATCCCTTCTAATCCTCTAGACGCGAGAATGCCATCCCTTCTAATCCTCTAGACGCGAGAATGCCATCCCTTCTAATCCTCTAGACGCGAGAATGCCATCCCTTCTAATCCTCTAGACGCGAGAATGCCATCCCTTCTAATCCTCTAGACGCGAGAATGCCATCCCTTCTAATCCTCTAGACGCGAGAATGCCATCCCTTCTAATCCTCTAGACGCGAGAATGCCATCCCTTCTAATCCTCTAGACGCGAGAATGCCATCCCTTCTAATCCTCTAGACGCGAGAATGCCATCCCTTCTAATCCTCTAGACGCGAGAATGCCATCCCTTCTAATCCTCTAGACGCGAGAATGCCATCCCTTCTAATCCTCTAGACGCGAGAATGCCATCCCTTCTAATCCTCTAGACGCGAGAATGCCATCCCTTCTAATCCTCTAGACGCGAGAATGCCATCCCTTCTAATCCTCTAGACGCGAGAATGCCATCCCTTCTTACCCTCTAGACGCGAGAATGCCATCCCTTCTAACCCTCTAGACGCGAGAATGCCATCCCTTCTAACCCTCTAGACGCGAGAATGCAATCCCTTCTAACCCTCTAGACGCGAGAATGCCATCCCTTCTAATCCTCTAGACGCGAGAATGCCATCCCTTCTAATCCTCTAGACGCGAGAATGCCATCCCTTCTAATCCTCTAGACGCGAGAATGCCATCCCTTCTAATCCTCTAGACGCGAGAATGCCATCCCTTCTAATCCTCTAGACGCGAGAATGCCATCCCTTCTAACCCTCTAGACGCGAGAATGCCATCCCTTCTAACCCTCTAGACGCGAGAATGCCATCCCTTCTAACCCTCTAGACGCGAGAATGCAATCCCTTCTAATCCTCTAGACGCGAGAATGCAATCCCTTCTAATCCTCTAGACGCGAGAATGCAATCCCTTCTAATCCTCTAGACGCGAGAATGCAATCCCTTCTAATCCTCTAGACGCGAGAATGCAATCCCTTCTAATCCTCTAGACGCGAGAATGCAATCCCTTCTAATCCTCTAGACGCGAGAATGCAATCCCTTCTAATCCTCTAGACGCGAGAATGCAATCCCTTCTAATCCTCTAGACGCGAGAATGCAATCCCTTCTAATCCTCTAGACGCGAGAATGCAATCCCTTCTAGTCCTCTAGACGCGAGAATGCAATCCCTTCTAATCCTCTAGACGCGAAAATGCAATCCCTTCTAATCCTCTAGACGCGAGAATGCAATCCCTTCTAATCCTCTAGACGCGAAAATGCAATCCCTTCTAATCCTCTAGACGCGAGAATGCAATCCCTTCTAATCCTCTAGACGCGAGAATGCAATCCCTTCTAATCCTCTAGACGCGAGAATGCAATCCCTTCTAATCCTCTAGACGCGAGAATGCAATCCCTTTTATTCCTCTAGACGCGAGAATGCAATCCCTTTTATTCCTCTAGACGCGAGAATGCAATCCCTTTTATTCCTCTAGACGCGAGAATGCAATGCCTTTTATTCCTCTAGACGCGAGAATGCAATCCCTTCTAATCCTCTAGACGCGAGAATGCAATCCCTTTTATTTAGATAAACCCATGCAGTGGAACGTCATTATAACGCGGTCCCTGCGGCCATGAAAATTACATTGTTTATATCACGGTCAACAAAGAAGAGAATATAAAGAGCTAGGAACAGCACATCAACTTGTTATAAGAAGGTTTTGTTATATCAGAGGTCCTTGTGCCGAGGTTCCACTGCATTTTTGCCATCATTTCCCTATTTCCCCAATTAATTTTAACCCACATTCGTTAATCGATGTCATTCATTGTATGTATCATCCCCAGGAAATGAGTGGTATCCAGAAGACATCAACGAGGGTCATCTCGCAGAGTACTTCCTGGTCCTGATGGTTATTGTCCTGGTGGACATGGTGATCCTGTACCTTATGTCCAGAGGCTACGAGTACTGTCAGGAGTGTATGTGCTCACCGGACACGAATGATCAAACAGATACCGGGCAACAGTCAACGGACCAAACGACCACATCAGGTGCATGATCAGAGAATATAAACACTCTTTCCAGACTTATGCAGGGTTTGCGCCTGAAGATGATGATGATGACTAAGTATTGAGAATTGTATCACTTGCGTACGACTATCATTGATGATGTATACAACTTTCAAAGGAGTATAATCCTGTTTTCTGGTGTTCCTTGTCCTGGTGGATATGGTGATCCTGTACCTTTTGTCCCGAAGCTACGAGTACTGTCATCAGATCCGAAGGAACAAACAGAAACTGGGAAAAAATCAACGGATCAAACCACGACATCAGGTGTCTGATAAACATGATGAAAAACTACATGAACAGGTATCGCCTGTATACTGCTAAAGATTTATGATGTGTAGAACTTGCCAATGAGTTTATGAGTCGACAGATCAAACCACGTCATGCTCAGGTGCCTGTCGAATATATGCAAGCTTATCACTTGGCTAACACCTGAGATTAATGATGAGAACCTGCAAGTGAGAACAAGTGTTGTCAGGTATTATGTGCACACTGGACAAGACAACCCAACAGATACTGGACAAGACAACCGAACTTATACTGGACAAGACAACCGAATAGATACTGGGCAAGACAACCGAACAGATACTGGGCAAGACAACCGAACAGATACTGGGCAACAGTCAAATGACGTCATCTGGTGCCTGGTGAGGATCATAATGTGAAAATTCTTCTTTTATTTTTACAAACGTACATGTATCATCTGCTTCATTAGTCAGAGATAACCGACTCTCTACAGGGTCTCTTGAATATAAACATGTATGACGTCATACTACCCACCCCATACAGGATCGAATATATCCGACCGTCGAGCGGAATATGAAGACCGATTGTTCGGTCTACTGCTTCATCAACTAGTGAGCTTGCAACTGTGAGGAGTTTATGTGTAAATATAAATGCCAAAATGAACATCAAGGGTATAAAGACCTCCGCTATAGCAAAACCCTCCGATGTTATTTTGCTGGACCGATCTCTGTATATTCATTGTCTTTCGACCCTTATATATAACAAGATAACTTACAAAGTTCCAAGGTCCTCGTTATATGTAACCAAAGATGTGCTGGTATTGTGTTTATAATTGTATGTTCTCAAAGCCAAGCATATTAACGACTACTCGGAAATAACTTCCTTTAAATGTGTTGTATGGATTGTTACTATGTTGGGTTATCTCCTTAACTGTTCTTGTTACCAGAGTCTTAACAATAATTTATATGAAGAGAACAAGATAATGAAATAGATGTAATAAAAGTGTATTGAATTTTCAAGGGTTTCTTTTAATGCACATGTTATATTTATGGCCATTACGTGCATTACAATTATGTCTCATTGTTTCTTATTTTATGTTGATTTATCCTGAATTTTTCCTGAACGGACCAGTTGTGTTGTGTGCTTGTGTTTTTAAAAGGGGGTTATGAAAGAATGAATGGTGATTGGTCCAATTATTTTAAACAATATGAAATGAAATTGAAACATCTTATTAAGTAATCTACCGTGTATGTACTGTATATGGGATAAGGAGTGCTGTCCTAAATAGAATACTTCCTTTGACGACTCTGGTGCAAGAAACATTATTTGAATACAGAATAGTTTACACTTAACTAACACCCGTTTATTTAAAAATAAATAATATATGATATCTAAAGGGAATAGCACATAAACAATCACATGTGGTCACGTTCAAAGGTAAAATTTAGATTTTATTCATTTCATGTTGAACAATTTGAATATGAATCGAAATCTGTCAATTCATTGATGCAAACATGAAGAAACACTATTGGAGAAGCGAAGTTGAATTGGGAAGAAATCACATCGAGTAATAAATATAATCTTTTTATCTACATCCATGAAAATAAACACAGAAATCACTTTGTAAATGAAAAAGTAGACTGTTAATAACAGGCTAAAAAGTTACAAATATATATTGTTTCATAAGAGCACTATGAATTGAAATGTATTGTTTCAAATTAACGTTTCAGTACATATTTTTGCTGTAAAAAGATAAGATATACTATTAAAAGAACGTCAAAAACCAGATTGATATGTCAAATATTTATCAACGAGTTAAGTAGAAGGAATATTCAAGAATATGACATTTATAAAATTGAATAATAAATTAATTCAACAATATCAAAGTACTATCATTATTATGGAATATTATCAATAATACAAATATTATAATACTTATTATTTGTTCAGGTTACTAATTTGTGTGTGATGCATTATTTCAGAAATGACATATAACTTGTGGCAGTAAAAATCTCATTCAGAACACTGGAAAGATTCATAATATCAAACTACTATTCAATAATGATGCAAACTAAATAACATTTTATGGCCTAAGTACTCATCAGTAACATATTTTCAGTCCAGGCTAAAAAGAAAGACATTGCCAGTAACCAGTTGAACCATTTCACACCTATGGAATTTGACTAACCCACTGATGTAGTCAAAAGTAACTCAATTCAGATACTTTGATCATTTAAAATTCAGATACTTCACGCAAATGTTAGTCGATAAAATCTGACATAATTTATCTCTTTTTTAACTAGGTAAACATTGTTCTGTTTCTTTGAAAGTATTATTCAGAAGAACTTTACAATGATATTGGTATCATTAGTAAGTCTAAAATATCACTCTTGGAAATATCTTATAAATTTAATGGACCACTTTAAATCCTTACAGTCAGTATCAATCTGTCACGATAGATGCACACATAATAGTTCTACAATCAACAGATTTAGCTGCATCATATTGACAATCTTTGCATCATAACAAAGTTCTAGAAAACTCAGATGGCAAGTACAGAACATTTAGTATGTAAGGCAAAACAACACTTGACCAGTTTACTTTCTTGTATAACCATAACCATGTTATTGCTTACTAAATATCTTTACAATAATTGTAATTTAAAAGATTACAGAAGTTTGACAAATATCATCTGTTCCTGCTCAAAACAATATACATAATATGAGTTAAAAACGTATTTGTCATGGGGAACAGCTTTTAAAAGTTACGAACAATAAGACTAAAAATAAATATCACCAAAATATATCAAAAGATAATACAAGAACTTGAAAAAAATATTCTGAAGGCAGAGTAAATGATAATAATTTAAATGCTAAAAGATAAAAAATTTAATTGGTATTACACGTATATTCCAATTAATTCTGTTAAAATTGCAAGTGACAATCAAACAAGGAATGGCAATACAGACTAAGCAAACGTACATTCTAAAATAATGGCTAAATTGGTCACATAAAATACAGGGTACAGTGAAACCTCTTTATAACGAGGTACCTGGTATAGCGAGGCTATTTCACAGGTCCAGGTTCTATGTATTTTATTATTTGTAAGCCCTGATACAATGAGATATCTGATATAACGGGGTAAATTCAAAAGGACTGAGGGGCTCATTATAACGAGGTTTCACTGTATTAAAAAAGCAAAATCCTACATAAGATTAAAGCACCATGCTCCCATTTCAGTTTCATTACTCATGAGATACAAACTTTAAAATAATAATGAATAATTTACTTCATAGAAATTGATTCAAGACTTTTTTTTAAATCATGGTGCAGTTGACTATATATAAACACCTACAAAATATGACAGTCATGAAATTAAATATAATTATAATGACGGGGAAAAACACCTGAATTGTTTGGTAATCCGCGATCCAAAGTAAATAATCATTTTGCAAGAAAATGAGATCAAATAAATAATATAAACAAAATTTACAAAAAACAAACTCCCCATTTAAAGAACCAAATTTGTAATCACAAACATAACCCGAAATGCTAAGTGCAAAGGCAAATAGATGTATTTTTGTAAGAAAAGCAGGTACATTAGGTATTAATTCAAGCAGTTGTTTGCCAAGTACAGGATAATTAAGATATAGAGTTGACTGCTTGTCTTGTGAAGAAAAAAAGTCTTTGGTACCAGACAAAGGGTGGCAAATGCACCCAAACGTCATACAAACTTCAATTGTTTACTTCAACAGACAAATGTTAAACTCCTTACATGTACCTGTATGATGTATCTCATCTACAATTACTAATATGTTCCCTATTCCAGGGTTTTCGTTTAAAGGGGACCACCAGGCAAAGAACAACACATTATTATATGTTTTGGTACCGTTTTGTGATATCAAATAGATACCCAACATTTTGCAAAGGGTTGTTTAATTCATAAACAAAGCAATTAATTTCCAACACTTACAGAACCACTGCTATCTCCTGGTTCCATACGGGCCAACCATTTGCGAGTGCGCCAATGCTATTCACGCGTACGTTTGTAGACAATAGATTACCGGGCTATAGATTCGCTCTGCATACATCGCAGTCTTCGCAATTCAGACCGCATGAACGCATGCTTTAGAATGGTGATGCATTTCCAATTTTTTTTTCTTTTTCTGGAAACATATTTTTGTGAACTTGTTGATGGAATGGAATACTAAAGATGTTACCTTTCTTTAATAAGAATATTATTTTTGGGCGGTGGTACCCTTTAACATTTACAAATCATCTTTATTTATTCAAACCATTTAAATAATTTGAATGTTACAAAGGAGGGTTGAAACCCAGGTCCATGGCAGAAGTTGATAATAAATTTGCATTCTTCAATTGGGAGGGTAATATATCATTTAACAATGCATTATTTTGTTTTGATGAGGCAGAATGCACTATTGTATCTTCACATCAATTATTGCAATAAAAGTCAATGCCAAACCAATGTGTGTATTGGCAGCAATAGAAGACATGAGATAATCTGTAATCGGTTATTACTCACTGTATAGCGTTGCTACACCACACAGATAAAATGGTCCATCGAATCAAGCAATGACAGTATCATATACTCTCATCAACACAAACTCCTAGGTAACACTGGTATCACTTTAAAAGATTGTCACGCTGGGGAATGCTACACTGCAGATTGCGACTTTGAACTAGAATCTTTGGTGCGCACTACATAACAGTGAGCCAGTGTGTATTACGCACTGTGCACAAGGCGTTCACAAGATGGCACCGGGCATCTTATTTTACCAATCCAAACTACCTTTAAAATCACACATTTTTGTCTCAACAGGGTTAATAATACAATTTCCTGAATATTTGCTCTCTTGGAGCACACAAATTATTTGTTATACAATCAAACGAGCCCGAGGAGGCATAAAAGTGGTCTTTACAGACAGGTCAACCCCTTGACTACGGGAACCGGTTTGGTTGTGTACAAAGTCTATGGAGATTTCAGAATGTTGAAGGGAACGGGTTAATTAGCATGTAAATTACCTATGAGGGAAACAAGAGCAGTGGTATTTATAAACAGGTCTTTTTAGACAGTAGATGGTTGCTGGAGCAGGTTTGACTGTATAGGAATCCCATTACATCAGTGTTCCATAAAGTGAGAGCTAACTGAATACAATCAAACCTGTGTAGAGTGACCACCTAAGGTGACCTCTATAAACAGGTTCCATGACCTTGATCTCCTCTGCAGGGGGTCCCTTTTAGTGGCCACTATAGGCAGGTTGGCTGCTATAGGCAGATGGCCACTATAACAGGTTTGACTCCATTACCATAGTTTTAGACCAGTCCATCTTGTAAAAGGCTGACAGCATTAGATTTCTTTTCCTGTTACCATATTGAAAGTTGCGTCCATCTTGTGAACCTATAGCAGCCCCAGACTAGCAGACCGACTAGCGACGTCCTGAATCCATACTTGACTAGCCTGCTTGCCAGTGTTGGGCCGGGGATACTGTGCACAGAATTAGTAAGCAAAGAAATTTTATTAGAAATAATGATTCAGTAAAGAAACTCAATTAAACATTGTTGGGTGAACAAATTGTATACTGCACCAACTATCAAGTATTACATACTGGACTAGCCTGCTAGCCAGTGATGGGCCAGGGATACTGTGGACAGAATGATTAAGTAATACAACTTAACAATAACTAAACAAATTCAATATCATTATTATGTTCACATAATGATTATTAAAGAAACTTTATTAAACATAATATAATTAATTTGTATGGTGCCTAATGCAGAACAACTCCCACAAGAGCATACTAGCCGTGGGCAACCATATTCACCAGACCAGAGGAGCAGCAATGTGGATTAAATGCCTTGCTGAAGGGAAAGAGACATCAGGAATAGTGTGATTCCAACCCGTGATCCTCTAATTGAAAGATGAGAGTCCAATCCACTACACCACAACGCTTCCACATTGTTGAGAGGAGGGGTAAACTTGTATATTGTACTGACCAGAATCCATCTTAATGAGTCTGCTTGCAAAACAAGGGCCGAGAATATTGATTAAGTAAAGAAATGCAATATCATCATTCTGTCTAATCCTGTTGTCTATGGAAAACTTACACCGAAATCAATCCAATGGGTTATTACCTTGTTATTTCAATGAGTTGTTCTTTGGTGACTGGAGTTAGCCACTGGTCCACCATCCCTTTGACATGCCCCATGCCAACTACACCCACTACCACTGGAGGTGGGTACACAAAGCCTGTACAGATAGAGGCACATATTAGTAAGAAGATATTCATTTACGAATGAAGAATTCATATGCAAAACAGATGTTCTTTTTAACCCATTCAGGACTGATTGATTTTGCTTTAACATGTATTCTCCATAGACCCAACCCTGAGTATTATTGGGACCAGTCCTGAGTGGGTTAAGATAAACGTAACATCATATAATACAAAATATTTACTTAAAATGATACCTTACTCACTGCACATCAAGGTATATTTTCAAAGTTAGAATGAACTTTATAGTATCACACATTTCCTTTAAATTTCATTGTTTTTTTAGAGAGATTTAATCGCAATTATTTTGAATGATATAAATGTTTTTATTGGTTTTCGCATATGAACTCTGAAAATGTTCATCCAAACTGTTCATCAAAAATCTAGTGGGAAAAAAATGAAATTTACCCTAACCATCTTCGTTGTGCATCTTTGTAGGATTATAAGTCATGGATATGGATTAATTTTCCTCAAGTAAAAATTAACATGAAACTGAAACTGACTGTCACCACTGGGTGGTTGTGGCTGTGCGCAAGCCTTGAGCGACTGTGAGAGATGTACAGGTCCCTTTCGCTGACAAAGACTTTGCTAAGAGCTGGGAAATCTTATATTTCTCCTTCAATTACACTATAAAACAACATAGTTTACTATGAGAGGGACTAGTTAATAATTACAGTCATCACTGGGAGGTTGAGGCTGTGAGCAAGCCTTGATGGACAGATCCCTTTCACAGACAAACACTCTGCTCAGAGCTGGAAAATGCTACATATCTTATTCAATTACACTATTATTTATCTTAAACTATGAAACAAGATATACCGGTAATACTTCAAGTTGGACTAGTTCTAATTACCATCATCACTAGGAGGTTGAGGCTGTGCGCAAGCCTTGAGGGATTGTGACAGATACAAGTCCCGTTCGCTGACAAACATTACATTAAGGGCTGGGAAGGCTTACATATCTCCTTCAATTACACATCATAGTTTACTATGAGTGGGACTGATTATAATTACCGTCATCACTGGGTGGTTGTGGCTGTGCACAGGCTTTGAGGGATTGTGATAGATACAGGTCCTGTTTGCTGACAAACATTACGCTAAGGGCTGGGGAGTCTTAGATATCTCCTTCAATTACACATCATAGTTTACTATGAGTAGGACTGATTATAATTACCGTCATCACTGGGAGGTTGAGGCTGTGCACTTGGACTGTGAAAGGTACCAGTCCCGTTCACTGACAAAGACTCTGCAAACTGGGAAATCTTGCAAATATCCTTCAAGTACACTATGAAACAACATAGTTTACTATGAGTGGGACTGATTATAATTACCGTCATCACTGGGTGGTTGAGGCTGTGCGCAAGCTTTGAGGGACTGCGAGAGGTACATGTCCCGTTCACTGACAAAGACTCTGCTTAGAGCTGGGAAATCTCCTGTCATCTCCCCCAACATCTCCTCCAAGAGATCCTTCTGTTTGAACTTCTCCACCTCCTCCTTCCTGTTAGCAGAAATAGAGAGAGAGAGACAGAGAAAGATGAGATTTAATCATAAATATGCCACATGTCATACTAACAGATTTCCCCCCCTTTAAAGATTGTCATGCACCAACAGTTTCGCCATATGTAACTACGCTAATTTGCGCACACTTGTGGCACAAATGTTGAGAGTGAGATTTTCTACATACCCATACTATGTGCAAATTCTGATAGACAAGACATCTTCAATTTTACATACAAAATAAAAAGTTAGGTTTGGAAAAAATGCGATTGCAGTTTTTTTCTTTTGCCAGCAGCCTAACCTAGGTTTGATCCCCACTTAAATTCCTTGTGATATTTTAGGCTTAGCATTAACTAAACTATTTACTGAGAATCCAGTGTTTAACCTTTCACTGGAGGGAATAAATACAACCATTTATAAGATGTTACAGTTTATGTATTACTTGTCGAGTTGTCACCGGCCTAATTTGTTAAACGAACAAATGTGTGATTTTGTTTAAAGTTGCAAACTCATGTAATTGGTTCAAAGCTGTTAATGAGGTTGTTTTATTTGTCATTGGCTTTAAATGCAAGAAGGTCAATTGCCCTCCCCCCCCCCCCCCCCCCCCCAACAACAACAAAAAAGATCAAAAGAACAAAGTTGAGCACTCACGTGATTGGTTCCTTGCTGGTGATGAGGTACCATGCTAGCCTGAGTTTCTGCCAGGGAGAGAGGGAGGCCATAGCTCTCTTGAGGGTGATCTGGATTGGCCGATCTCCTAGATGCACCTTGCAGCCTGGCACTGTCTGGGCCTGGCATGATGATACAATAATAATAATAATAACAATAATAATAATTAATATCTGATATTGATAATATAATTGAGTTTCTGCCAGGGAGAGAGGGAGGCCATAGCTCTCTTGAAAGTAATCTGGATTGGCCAGTCTCCTTGATGCACCTTGCAGCCTGGCATTGTCTGGGCCTGATATAGTAGTACAATATGTTTCATAATAATGATTATAATGATAATAATCATAATAATAACATTAGTAATAATAATCATACTAATAATAATAATCCTGGGTCGGAACGGACGGAATACCGGAATCAGTCCGGTGTGTGCGTGTTCCGGTTTTGTTTTCTCCATTCCGATGAAAATCGCGGAAAACCTCTTTTTCCTCAAAAATTCATATTTTGTAGTAGAAAACTATCAGAAGAAAACAAATGACAAAAAAGTACAAGAAAGACGATGTCGAATGCAACTTACAACGACAAGAAATCCGCTGCGTTTATTATGAAGGCCGATCTAGCTAGCGGTGCGGCGAGTAAGATCGACTAGACTATAGCTACCCCAGCGCGCCCCGCACAGTCATACCGCTGCTATGATCAGTCAGAGCTGCGCCGTACCATGTCACCCGTACGTGTATCATACTACACATGTACGTAATACTGCACATGGATCAAACGATTCTCAAACGTTGACATCCAGTCCGCCCTCTATCGGTACTAAACTAATGCTCCGATACAGCCCGCCATATCACTCGTATACTTTGCGTGCAGGTTATGGGTCTCATTTCTTACGCGAGATCCATCCGCCGGGAATTGGGGAAGTCCCCAGCGGATGGATCTCGCGTAAGAAAAAAGACCCGATAACCTGCACGCAAAGTATACAAGTGAAGTGTTAGTGTTGACTTATTCGTGTCGTTGTACTATACTAGCTTCAGTTCATGCAGGTCCGAGCGAGTTAGAAAATGTTCGAGATATAATCAGCGCATTTTTTTTTGTTGCTGTTTTTGCAGGTAATTGTTCTCGTATTTATTTTAAAAGCCATACAAACATGTAAGTAAAATAAGAGATAGTCTAGAATAGGTGCGATCTTAATCGTAATAATCTTACATTTTCGTTCCTTTTCGGCACTTTTTAAGAGTGCAACTTGCAAGGTCAAGGCAGTTGAGTTGGCCTGTCTCGCAGCGCGGGGCCTGCCTGCGCTGCCGAAACTATGGCAGACCTTCTAGTGCGTGTTCGTTCCGTATCATTCATTGGCAGGTGTTTTTTTTATCGGAATACCGGATTCCGACCGGCACAACACCGGCGGATTCCGGAACAAAAAAATTCCGACATGACTCAGGCGTAAATAATAATACTAATAATAAAACTAACAATACTTTTGATAATAATAATATTAATGATGATGATGATGATGATGATGATGAGGATAATGAGGATAATGAGGATGATGATGATGATGATGATGATGATGATGATGATGAATGATGATGATGATGATAGTGATCTTGTTGTTGTTATTTTTGTATGTATTAATTGTTATATTTGTAAGCACTAGTTATGATATGTTGTGAATAGCACACAACTCTATATGGGGATCGCAAGATCTAGTAGTGATCAGGTTAACTTACCTCTCTGACAGCTCTCCTGAACTCTCCCCCTGGAGCCATGCCCAGCTCCTTGGTCAGGTGGGCTGACAGGTTGAGAAGTAATGCTTGCATGACGCCTCCTACAACTCCACTCTGCATGAGAAACAAAACACACTTGAGTTAAACAGCAAAATTACACCATAAATACATCAAAAACTTTGGTGAGATGAGCTGACAGGTTGAGAAGTGAGAAGTGCCTGCATGATGCCTCCTACAACTCCACTCTGCATGAGAAACAAAACACACTTGAGTTAAAAAGCAAAATTACACCATAAATACATCAAAAACTTTGGTGAGATGAGCTGACAGGTTGAGAAGTGAGAAGTGCTTGCATGATGCCTCCTACAGCACCACTCTACAAGAGAAACAAGAGTTTAAAAGCAAGATTACACCATCATTACGTGAGTATTTTTAGCAGTCTGCAAGGTGGCTAGGGGTGGCTAGGAGTCCAAGAATCACACTTTAGCTACACCACTGATTAATTGTAGTTCCAATTTTCCAATCTTCTGATTATTCTTCAAACAACATAGTTCTTTTCTTTTTCTCATTCTACCTTGTGCGTGACCTCAAACAATTATGATAGACCCCCCCCCCCCCCCGACCGAAGGAGCAAAAATATTAAAGGAAGAAGGCTGGTAAGGAAAGTGAAAATAGTTACAATTAATGAAATGAATGAAATACATGAATCATGACATTCTTGTTTAACACCACTGTTGATGTATCCCTCACAATCAAAGTCATGTATAGTTCATAATTCTATTAGATGTATTGTAAATGTTGTGTAGGTATTTAATTTTCTGTAGTCCAGTTCACATACATGTGTATACAGTGCATGGGTAATATGTGTGAAATGTGACAGTGACAGCCCACACAGCTGTCATCAGGAAATCAAAACATCATTAAAATGAGTCATTTGACACATATATGCTGATTGGAATTGCAACATCCTTCTACTTAATTACATCAGGTTATTACATGTTTGTGGAAATGTCTACATTGGGTGACAAATTGTCAATCTGATGTCATCCTTCAACAAATCATGAATGTCTATCTCTATGTACACAAAATTATACATATTATCACAATATTTTTTACCCATTTTCTCCTAAAAAGAGACAATTCAGTATGAAAAGTGACAAAAATGTACCTTACTTTACAATTACACAACACGTTACAACAGTTAACTATTGAATCAATAAAATACCAAACCATGATAATTTCTGCTTTAAAAACAATTTGTTTTGTATCTTAATATCAAATATTGGCAGCCATTGCATGCCGCAGTCTTTCTTTTGAATGACTAGACATCTAATTTTGACAACTCTAGTAACCTAATTTTTAAAATAGCCCCCTGAAATCGGGAGGTAGCCCCTAAAATTGACATACATGTAGGGTATTACATGAATGTGAAATATTTTGTGATATCCATCAGATTGAAAAAGTAGCCCCCTAAAATTAAAAACGAATTCCTGCATTGGTAACACAACATCAGTAAATAATGTCATACAATACAGTCTGAAGTTCAAAGATTCCTGAACAATAGTCACTTTCAAAAGATGTCATTAATAATAATAATAATAATAGGTTTGATTTGTATGGTGCCTAATACGATACAATATCATCTCTAAGCTCTTTATACTATTATAACCCCGGAGGATACAATGCAAACCGTCTCCACTCCCTAGGGAGCATTCCTTCCAAGCACATCAAGGGCATTAAGAAGATCCTTCACATAAAGACTTTAACCTCCTACCGGGTCCCCATTTATACACCTTGGTGTAAGGTAGAGAGCAGCAATTGTGGAAAAAATGGTCTTGATGAAGAACAAACGCGGTGGGCAAAAACAAATGTTAAAATGTAAATTGAATTTTCAGGGGCTGCTTTAAAAGCTTGCTTGTTTTTAATAATAGAACTCACTTACTAATTACGGTGGGGGGGGGGGGGGGGGGGGGGGCTCTTTTGGCGGCATTTTGAGGGCTAAATTGCCATGGGAACCCATCACTTTCATTGAATAAGATTTAAAGAAGAACTAGATGGATCTTCGATTGCGCGCAATCGAAAATTATGCCTCCGCTATCACGCGATTTTAATATGCCCAAATTAACATGCACTGATTTAATTTTTCTTATATTTTGAGTCCTGTGACCTTGACCATATGATCCCAATCTTTGATGGCTCCCTAAAAGACAGTCAGGTACCAAGTTTGATTGAAATCTGACATTTAGTTCTTGAGATTTTGGTATTACAAGCTTTTTTGCATGTATAATGAGTCCCGTGACCTTGACCTCAACCTCATGACCCCAACATTTTATGGCTACGTTGACTCTTTATGATACAGGTACCGAGTTTGATTGAAATCTGACATTCAGTTCTTGAAATTTTGCAATTACAAGCCATTTTCGCATACATATCGAGTCATGTGACCTTGACCTTTGACCTCATGACCCCCCAAATCTAATCAGATCAGTGGCACCCCGATATGTACACTCATACCTAGTATGTAATTGATCCGTCAACCGGTTCTTGAGATATCGCAAGAACGAGGCATTTTTGCACATGTACATTGATTCCTGTGACCTTGACCTTTGTCCTCATGAACCCCAAAATCTAATCAGATCATTGCCACCCCAATATCTACACTAATACCAAGTTTGAATTTGATCCGTCAACCAGTTCTTGAGATATCGCGAGAACGAGGCATTTTTGCATATATATTGAGTCCTGTGACCTTGACCTTTAACCTCATGAACCCCAAAATCTAATCAGATCATTGCCACCCCCAATATCTACACTAATACCAAGTTTGAATTTGATCCGTCAACCAGTTCTTGAGATATCGCGAGAACGAGGCATTTTTGCATATATATTGAGTCCTGTGACCTTGACCTTTGACCTCATGACCCCTAAAATCTAATCAGATTATTGCCACCCCCAATATCTACACTAATACCAAGTTTGAATTTGATCCGTCAACCAGTTCTTGAGATATCGCGAGAACGAGGCATTTTTGCATATATATTGAGTCCTGTGACCTTGACCTTTGACCTCATGACCCCTAAAATCTAATCAGATCATTGTCACCCCAATATGTACACTCATACCAAGTTTGAAATTGATCCGTCAACTGGTTCTTGAGATATCGCGAGAACGAAAACGGGACGTACGGACGGACGTACGGACGGACGTACGGACGGACGTACGGACGGACGGACGGACGGACGGACAACCCGAAAACATAATGCCTCCGGCCACTTCGTTGGCGGAGGCATAAAAACTCTCACCTGTTTGATCGACTGTCTGAGTTTAGCCAGGTTGAAGTTCTTGGCCTCCTCCAGTAACGTGTCCTCATCCAGCTCCAGGATGCTGAGACGACTCTTACATAACTCCAGCATCACCACATCAGGCTGCACAGCATTGATCGTCTGGTGGTTGGGGGGAAGAATAATGTTGACATTATTGATAATGATAATAAAAGTAAATATTTATTAAGAATGAAATTTTCTCTATTGATTAGAGAAATCTAAAATCTGAGACGACTGTTACACAACTCCAGCATCACCACATCAGGCTGCACAGCATTGATCGTCTGGTGGTTGGCAAACAAAATCACTATAATACATGTATCCATTCTAAGCCCTACCTTTTGACCAAATCAAGGTCAAAGAAACCAATTACTGCAATGTTTGTTTATGAATTCGTTTGTGGTATCACTGCATCTTGAAACCTGAACAGCATTGATTGTCTGGTGGTGAGGAGAGAATTAATTTTTACAGACACATCCCAGGGCTACTTTTTGATCAAATCAAATATTAATCAATTGTGATAGTATGATCAATGCTGAGATGACTCTTACACAGCTCCAGCATCACCATGTCAGAATGAGTAGCATTGATAATCTGGTGGGCGGGGAAAGAAGAACATTACAGATGCATACTGTACATCCTCAATGCAAAACAAAAAGAGGACCTGGGGGTGTTGCATAAATAGTTCTGATTAATCACAAAGTTTTGATTGATTGTAAGTCAGAAAACATGCGCACTTGAGCCAATCAAGACTAGCGAATTAAGGCACATTTTCTGACTTGCGATTACCAAGCACAACTCTTTATGCAACACTTCCCTGACTTGACTGATTGACAATTTAATCAAAATAATCAAATAATTGTCATCATGTAAAAAATGTTTATTGGTGATTTTTACACAGCTCCAGCATGACCATGTCAGGCTGAACAGCAATAATAGTCTATTTTTGTATATAGTGGATAGTGCACTTTATCACAGGTATCTAAAGCACGGGGATAATTATTTTAAAGGAACTTAGTAACATTGTCCAAATCCTCAAAACTTACTTGGAACTCTAGTGGTTCTCTCATACCTTATCATATTCATATAAAATTCACAATAAAATCACGGGACAGGTTTTGAATTTTCAAATTTCCATTTTGATATTTACGATTGAAGTGTTCAGATATTAAATTGTCTACGGGATAATTTAAAGTGCGTGCAATGAGTAAGTGAATATCACTATGCATTTTTGCTCATATCTCAGCCAAAAAAACATCCAATTAACGTGAAATTTTCACACATTACTTTGTGGACATATCAGATCACACCAATACACAAATTGTATTAATCACTCATCACTTTTTGCACTTGTCAACAAAGTTATTAGATCCCTTTAAGCATAATATTGCTAAAATGTTAAAGAGATAAAATAATTACCTTTGCAACATCCTCCTGGCTACTTTCACTGAAGTGAGCTGTGCCAACAATGTAGATCTGTGCTCCAGAGTTGGTAGTAACCTTGGTAACCGTCTCAGGAAGCTCCTCCGTGTGATGCTCCTGCCGACATAACGTCCTCATCCTCAGCAGCTCCACCTCATCAAACGTCTCCTCGACATCGGACTCCTGATCGCTGCTGAGATCGTACTCCCCGTCGGACGGCACTCCATCCTTCTCCCGATACCTGCCCTCATCATCATCATCATCATCCCTGTCCGTGTTGATATGGTAACTACCGAGTTCACTGTCACTATCATCACACTGATCCCTCCCGCCCATCTGGTCTAGAATCTCATTGTGTGCATCCACATTGTCATTGCCCCTGTCGTCTGGCTGATGGGCCACGTGATCTCCTCTTGCATTGATTATCTGGCGGTAGGTTCCCTGCTCTAGGAGGGCGTTCTCATCCTCTAAGTCCGCTGTGTTTGGGGAGTAGCTCCCAGAGTCACTGATGCTGTCCCCCTGACTGTCTTTATCACTGTTCATTATGTAACTGCCTTCATGCGCCCCACCCTCCCCATCGCTGGCATCTAGATTGTCCACGTTGTAATCTGCGTTGCTAGCCGTTTTGCTGGCATCTTGGTGATTGTGATCGTTCACGGGGGCATTTGTGTCTATTCCTACTGTCACACTGCCACCATCAGAGACAGCCTTGCCGTTAATGTTACCTGCAATGAATTATGAATAGAATAATATTGAATGATATTTAAATGAAGTCTTTTGTTTTTTGTTATATTACAAACGGTTCCTACTAATAAGCACGAACAAGTGCGAACAAGAGCGACAAAATTTCCTGTTCACATGCACTTGTTCGCAGTAAATCCCTGGCCTTTCGTGCTTGTTTGTAGTAAATCCCCTTCATCATATCATGCTTGCACATAGCCAGCGAGCGGTACCTTTCGCGAACGATAATGTATGCATGACGTCATTGATCGCGTGCGCACGCATCTCATTACGAGACTTGGCTGGCTTATGGGGCGATTATGCATGCCATGAAAATGTGGTATCGGAGCGGTATCGGTCTGGACATAGCACAGGGCTTACCCTTTTCGCTGCATTCTCTTCCCACAATTCATTTCGATGCTTACGTCATTGGCTTTTTGAACGCCCATTCTACACGTTGATACCAAATTCGATACGCTTTTCTTTGGACAAAATCTGTGAAAGAAGGTCTTTTTCATAGTGCTGTAACCGATCATCGGATCGGCATGCCGATCACGATCCGATCATACATGATCGGACCGTTTTTGCCGATTTCCGATCATGCAGAAAAAATCGGAAGATCGGATCGGCAAAAAAAAAAAAAAAAAAAAAAAAAAAAAAAATCTGTTTTTTTTTCTTTGGAAAATGATCCAAAAAAACATATTTTGGGAATATAAATGAATACCAAAGCAACATATATCCATATGAATAAGCCCAAGGTAATCTTGTATGGGTATGCTTTCATTTAAAACTGATTACCTCTCCTTTTACAAAATTATTCGGGCCGATTTTGAGCTTAGTCCCATGTGTTTCTGAAAGGTTACGCCAAATTAATCACATGGGACTAAGCTCAGAATCGGCGTGAGTAATTTTGTAAAGGAAGAGGTAATCAGTTTGAAATGAAAGGGATCATTTTTTGGGATCATCCGATCCGATCCCGATCATCGATCCGATTTCGAAGATCGATAAAATTTTGCCGATCTGATCAAACGATCCGATCATCAAGGTCAGTTACAGCACTACTTTTTCACCTGCCGTTTTTCGGCAAAATGAATTTTGAGCTATTCGGGATGCCGTTTATAAGGTAAGTTTTCGCTATTTCGAAAATTTTGATTGTGAAAGTTGATAATTTTTCGAAAATCTACATGCTTTTTCCGATTGTTTCATCGTAATTTTCTTGTGTGCGAGTGTTGATAAAGCTGTTGACATGGGCATTATGCATGGTTTTGCAATTCCGATATAGTAGCTATCGTCGTACTTTTTTTTGCATGCACACAGTGGAGCGCTCTGCACGTGTGCTTGGGGCTCGCCTCATAAATATTCATACAATTTTCATGCGCAAGCGCACTTCAGCTGTACCGGCGCTCGGCGAAGCCATATAATGGGAATACACGATGAATGGGACAGTGGGCTATGTGGCTTGTTCGCCGTAAATTTGTTCCCGATTATTGCATCGATATGTATTTTTATATCGATGGCTTATTCGCGCTAAGCTAAGGCAAAGCCACCAGCCCCACCACCTATACCGTTTGTGTATAGCATACAGAATCACATTCACGTAGTCCGTTATTTTTTCGCTCGGCGGGGCAATCGATTGTCCGAGGGGTGTTGGCGAATTCACTTTGACCCAGTTGACAATGTGTTGTTAATGGTTACGACCCGACGCTAGCGGTATAGAACAAAGGCACCACGGAGTGTGCGGTGTGTCATGTGTAACATACAAAGTATTTTACACATGACAGAACAGGTATGGGCAAAGCCTATTACTATAGTTCGCGCTAATTAGTAGGACCGAATACAAACTACTAATCACAATGGTCAATGCACAACCTGGTTGTGTTATTTTTCCTTCCATATTAATTGCTATGTATGTTCTGAGACAAACATGTAATGACTAATGGGCTTGTTTGCATTACATCATAAATACTATTTGTGTTGAGCAAACAAAAAAAGAATAATGAAAAAGTAGTTAAATTTTAATTTAATGTTTCACTTTTACTATTCATAATTATCAGATCATTGTTGTAACCTCTTGTATAATTTCCATTTTCTGTAGACTATGTCTCAAAATTATACTCCATGTCTCATTAAAGCAAATGCAAAGTGGTTCCACATTTGCATTGTCTTGACCATTGCGCAGCATTGTCATTGACATTTGTCCAAAAAGAAAATCGCTTTAGAACCAGATCAAAGTTACACCTCAAAAACGAACGAGCGGGACTACACAAGCTTAATCACGACCGGAACCACCCCTAATCGGAGCATAAATTCATCATAATATGGCAATGTAATATGTTTTACCTGACGTTTCTAAAAGCACCGGTTTTCCGCTTTGTTCCCCCTCCATCACTTTTACAAATATCAACGTCAAAAGGGTGAAAATGTTACTACTATTTCCCCGAGTTGGTGCCAGATGTTGTAATGCGTGTAGTGTTGTTGTTGCTTTTGTTTGAATTCTCTTTATTTATATTTGCGCCAACGCAATTAACATTGCATTATAGCAAAGGGTGGCGGTACGTACGGGGGCGAAGAAGGGGGGGGGGGGGCGGCCCCGGGGGCGGGGCGGCGGGGGTGGGGGGGGTGAAGAAGGGGGTGTTGATCAATCATTGTTTTGAATTTAATTGGGTCTATCATACTATTTTGTATTAAATACATAAATCTCTTCATTCAATGTAAAATAATTACTTTGGGATAAAAATGAAGGATTATTTTGAGTGTCATTTTGTTTGTAATGAGCGAAAATGCAAAGTGATATTCACTAACTAGTTGCACTGAGTTTGTACACGGTTATGACTATCCAGTGGATATTTAAAAATCCGAACATTTCAATCGCAAAAAAACGAAAGGGAAATTTGAAAAACCAAAACCTGTCCCAGTGCTTCTAATATACACACGGTATGAGAGAACCGCTAGAGTTCCAATAATTTAAATTTTATTAGGATTTTGATAATGTTACTGGATCCATTTAATATTGGATAATCCTAGTTTTGATGAAGAGCAAATTTTAAGTGTTGTATACGGCATAAAACTTGAAATTAGCCTAAGTAATCAAAGTAGGATAAGTCACTAAACACACCCTCCGAGTCTTTCTTTCGACAGTTATTGTTCTATTGAGACTGCACGCTCCAATGTCCACCTCCATTAGATGTGATAAGGAAAGTTATATTTATCAAAGAAAACACAGTTAATTTGTTTGGATAGTAACGCCCCCCCCCCCCTCCCTTGCATGTGTTAGGGATGTAGTAGCTGCTAGCTGAACGCTCTGAGAGTGATCGATGGTCTCAGTGGTCTAGTGACCATGGAAGCCTGTCTATAAATCCGGAGGTCGCGGGTTCGATCCATTATGATTAAATCAATCTTGCTTTGATTTGTATAATGACGTACTGAGCAATTAATGTGCAC
>JBAMJV010014658.1:0-10730 GCA_037951105.1 Echinarachnius parma
GGGTGGGGAGTAGGAAGGGCCCATCAGATTTAGCTGTTTAGAAATAATAAGATCGTTAAATGCACAAGTTTCAATCACCCTGATGGAATCAGTCAAGGGATATCTTCTCATGATTGGGGGGATGATCAGTCATTGCGAGGGAGCGAAGCGACTGAGGGGGGGAGGGTGTGGCAGGGGGGTGTCCCCCCTCCCACGGTAGGGAGCTTTTGCATTTTGGGGCTTGAAATTGTGCAATCTGGAGCATACCCAAGGCAGCAGTTTCACGTTTTATAAACTTGTTTCTGAGTTACTGTGTTATAAATAAACACAATTTATGAAATCAAGTTTGCAGAAAATAACCAAACCCAAGAGCGGAACGAACTTATTCTGCCTACGGAGGAGTGAGTAAGGACTTTTAACATAAGATACGATATAAGAAATTATATTCCACATACTAAGAATCTTGCTCTATACTATACTATGACTATACTATGCAATGAATGATAATGATAACAAAATGATGATTGATAGCCATAGATAGATAGACAGATATAATAGAATATAATAGAAAGAAAGAAAGAGAGAAAGAAAGAAAGAAAGAAAGAAAGAAAGAAAGAAAGAAAGAAAGAAAGAAAGAAAGAAAGAAAGAAAGAAAGAAAGAAAGAAAGAAAGAAAGAAAGAAAGAAAGAAAGAAAGGAAAGAAGGAAGAACGAAAGATATATAGAAGGTAGAAAGATACATGTGTATATAATTACATATATGTAGAAAAATGAATTGAAACATAATTACATAATCTCGTTAAAGAGAAATAGAGATGTTAATATATAGGTCAATCTTATTAAGTATGATAAGCAAAGCATCTGACAGCATAATAGATAGCTACAAAAACGCTTACTTGAATTAAGAAAATGCTAAGTCACTACAAACAAACGTTATCATAAATATGCCCTTATAAATGAAACAATAATGAACTGTTGTAACTTGTGTAATATTGATCCCGGAAAGAAGTACACAATTTTCTCTCTGAATGGTAACTTGTAGGCCCATATCTTTGCTTTATTGATTTTGTCAATTAGCTAAATATCCAGTTTATTGAACCACGGTCAGTGCTCAACCCCCTTGCTATAACATATTCAAAAGGGATTTTGTGACTTTGTCTTTGACATTGTCATCATGAAGTCCGAAGCGAGCCCTGATTAATGACCGATTCGGAAAGACAAGACAGTTTATCAACATGTAATTCGATGTTATGATGCTTGTATCCTAATGGCTCAACACGGTCTGTCTTATTTTTTGGCATGATATATTTAACCGGATAGACTCTATGCATGGCCTCCCTGATTGATTCGTTATATTTTAGGATAGCAGCTATACCCACTGTATAGCTATCCAGTGGCACATTGGTGTGTGTGTGTGTGTGTGTGTGGGGGGGGGGGGGGGGGGGGGGGTGGGAGGTCTGTGACCGTCTGTGGCTATTTGAACTGCGCTTACCATGGAAGGATAGTACAAATTGTAAATAAGGTATATATCTATCTATCTATCTACATCTCTATTTATACTATTTTTCTGTCTGTCTGTCTGTCTGTCTGTTTATATATCTTTATATCAATATATCTATCTATCTATCTATCTATCTATCTATCTATCTATCTATCTATCTATCTATCTATCTATCTATCTATATTTATTCATTTATTTTTTTATTTATTTCTTGAAGTACCATTTTGTCAATTCACACCCGTTATGAAATTATCATAGTTATCATTAGTATTGAATGATTAATTTGCAGGATTTTCATGAGGGAGCGCATGTTTTAATCATGATAACACTGTTGTCCATTTCCCCAGCAATTATTAAGGGAGGGGGGGGGGGGGGGGGGGGGTGGTGGGTCGGCGCAGGGTGGTGGGTCGGCGCAAAGAACTCCCCCCCCCCCCCCCCCCCCCCCAGCTCCATCTCCGTTGTGTACAGGCCTTATATTGTATTTCTGTGGCCTTATTCCTGTGGCCTTATTAGGGAACTCCGCCATCTGCGGCGAGAGAGTGTAACGTACACAAAGCAGCGCATCCTCTTCTTCAGAATCAGAGCTTCAAAACATCGTGGGAAATCATAATTATTCCCTTCGTGCTAGTCGAAGTTTCAAAATTAACAACTATATCAGTGAGTTATCTCATTTCGTTGATTGGGGAGTTATAATGTCAATATATGCCAACATACCGTGTACTTTTGTCAGAAATTAAAGACATACAGCTCAGCCCAGTCCCATATGTGGAAAGTTTTGCTGGGTTGGTACTTGGTTAACCTAACCGGCCAGGCGCCGTGCGGAGCGTTAGCGTTCTAGAGCCTCCTAATACTGGACCGAAAATGAACTTTTTGTGTGCAAGCTTATTGTCCTTAAAGTCATACCTGTAAAGTGTCACACATAGGTACATTACAGTAGCATTGTGTGGAGACCAACCTGTGTGAATAGGCAGTACGGTAATCTCCCGTCATGCCCGTGTATTACCATATATTGCGTGTAAATGGTCGGGGGGTCCACCTATGTGGACCACGCCTGAGTCGCGATGTACACCACATCTACAATGTATTGTAAATGGTCCTGATGGACCATTTACTGCTCACAGTGGTAAAAATCTATGGGACACAATTTGAACTACAAACAGAGAGAAAAGAACAGCATATCTAAAGTTAAAAATTGCATACCTAGATTGAAGCTGATTTTATGATTTATTGTACAAAATTTCATTTTCAAAATGATAAGTCATACTTACAAAAATCGTCATATAAGTTCTGTAGTGACTCTATTCACCTATCACAGTCTGAATATTAGACTAACACTGATCGCTGTACACAGCTGATTCATATACCAACTCCACCAAGGAGGGGTTATCTCATCTTCTACCAGTACCAGTGAAACTTTACCTCATCTTGTTTACATTTAAGATGAAGTCATTTCCTGCCTAGCTTGGTCTTGTTTTACTTCACTGAGATAAACATCTCTTTGTCTACTGGATTTTGTGGCTTTTTACTGCATGCACTCTAGCACATGCAAGCCATGCTTTCTCACTCTCTACACTAGCTTTCATCCGAGCAACACCTATTTTAGCTCTTTCTTCTTCACCCATATGAGTCACCATTAGACTCATGATGGCCACCATGAATTGTATTTACGGGGTTACAATTCATGCCTTTTTCTTCTTCTCACCAAGGGAGAGTCCGCCGACCGACATGGGGCGTTAAATCATCAACCATTCCTTTTCGTCTTCTTCGACATCATCATCCTTCTCAGCTACCGAGCCCTTCGGACCTTCATTACTTCTCCGCTCTTCATAATTTGTGTTTTATCTAACGAACACGTTTATAGCACAACGTTTAGGCTATAGCTTCTCTCCACGGCAACACGCCGGAGATCATAGCAGCCACATCGTGCGTGCTTGTTCAACGATGGAACTGAATATTGAATATCGACCTTTTTCCACGCGCCTTCGCGTTCATCATCTTCGAACTCTTGTTCTCGACATCGTCTTCTTCACGCACGCTCGCGTTTCATCGTTTTCATCGATCATCTCTCATCTCTTCCGCGGACGCGCATTTCATTCAGGCCAACTGAACCATGGACTTTAATTAATCATCGTGCAATAGATCTTTCGGACATTTGTTTTTACTTTCAATAATGACGTCATCCAAATTCTACATCACTTGTGTGGACATTCTTTTATTCAGTCGTTGCAACTGTCTTATTTCTATTAGTGAACTTTGTATTGGGTGCTGGTGACTGCCTTATGTGTATGCTTCATCAACAACAACAACAACACATACAATCTATCACTCACCACAATCTTCCCGATATCTCTTATCACTAAAGTGGTGACCCCGACGTGATTGAGCCCGTTGCGGATATCGAGATCGACGACGACATCGACCTCGAAAATGGACTTTATCATTCGTCAACAAATTTCTTCCATACAAGTTTAACTTCTTTCTTTATTTGGACATTTCTCGCATCATCTTCACGTGTATCATCAATGTTCATCGAGTCCTACTTTTCATCCCTCGTCATCGACATCGATCGTTTCAACCTTTCAACAATCTAGGAGGAGGCTCCTGTAGTGACTCTATTCACCTATCACAGTCTGAATATTAGACTAACACTGATCGCTGTACACAGCTGATTCATATACCAACTCCACCAAGGAGGGGTTATCTCATCTTCTACCAGTACCAGTGAAACTTTACCTCATCTTGTTTACATTTAAGATGAAGTCATTTCCTGCCTAGCTTGGTCTTGTTTTACTTCACTGAGATAAACATCTCTTTGTCTACTGGATTTTGTGGCTTTTTACTGCATGCACTCTAGCACATGCAAGCCATGCTTTCTCACTCTCTACACTAGCTTTCATCCGAGCAACACCTATTTTAGCTCTTTCTTCTTCACCCATATGAGTCACCATTAGACTCATGATGGCCACCATGAATTGTATTTACGGGGTTACAATTCATGCCTTTTTCTTCTTCTCACCAAGGGAGAGTCCGCCGACCGACATGGGGCGTTAAATCATCAACCATTCCTTTTCGTCTTCTTCGACATCATCATCCTTCTCAGCTACCGAGCCCTTCGGACCTTCATTACTTCTCCGCTCTTCATAATTTGTGTTTTATCTAACGAACACGTTTATAGCACAACGTTTAGGCTATAGCTTCTCTCCACGGCAACACGCCGGAGATCATAGCAGCCACATCGTGCGTGCTTGTTCAACGATGGAACTGAATATTGAATATCGACCTTTTTCCACGCGCCTTCGCGTTCATCATCTTCGAACTCTTGTTCTCGACATCGTCTTCTTCACGCACGCTCGCGTTTCATCGTTTTCATCGATCATCTCTCATCTCTTCCGCGGACGCGCATTTCATTCAGGCCAACTGAACCATGGACTTTAATTAATCACAGTGCAATAGATCTTTCGGACATTTGTTTTTACTTTCAATAATGACGTCATCCAAATTCTACATCACTTGTGTGGACATTCTTTTATTCAGTCGTTGCAACTGTCTTATTTCTATTAGTGAACTTTGTATTGGGTGCTGGTGACTGCCTTATGTGTATGCTTCATCAACAACAACAACAACACATACAATCTATCACTCACCACAATCTTCCCGATATCTCTTATCACTAAAGTTCCATTTCTTTCTCTTCCTGCTCGATGTCCCATCGTAAACAAAGAAAGCCCGCCCGCAACATGCGGAGGCCGCTTATTATTGTCCAAAACAAGCCAACTCGCAATCTGCAAGCATGCCCGCCGTATCAGATTTCGGATACGCCGTATCAGAATTCGGATACGCCGTGTCAGAATTCGGATACGGTAACACGTGTGGTGTGGGAAGCTTGCGGGAAATACATGACAGTCATCCAGATAGCAGCAACACTTTCGAGAGGGATCACGACTGAGATTTTCTCAGTCTTTTTATTTTCCAAAACTGCAGATTTTACATTTTTTTCGACATTTGAAGAATAATTTGGACCATTTTGGTAAGTTCATATAACACTTGTATCATTTTTAGGGCCAGTCATGATTGATTTTGTTGAATTTAAGATAAGAATTTTGTGTGAAATTTTGACAAACTTTTTTTGTACTGTCCCACATTGTTCCCGTATAGCGCAGCATTACAATGTAGTGTTGTGTGATGTACACTAGCGAATGGGAAACTGTATGGCCAAGTATGCCCAAAAGTCACACTGCCGTATCTGGATCTGGATCTGGATGTTTTACAGTGCAGGACCTGGTATGGTATAGTGCACCGGATTAGGAGAGGGCGCTAGTTTAGCTAGTCGTAACGTAGGTGACTCTTGCCGATCTTGTTGCGGAACACCTCTGGTGATGAGCTGTCTACCACTTCGTTCGGGAGTTGGTTCCAATGCAGCGTATAGCAGTAGTGACTTCACTAACCCCATTTTTGGGGTTAGTTGTAAAGACTATTGTTCATGAATGATTTCTTATTTTGTATTTTCTCACCTAACTTTGTAGATCTTGCTAGATGGCCGATGAAAATTCTCCATTTGATGGCGTCACGTTGCCCCTAGCTAAATTGAAATGGGCTTCAATAATTTTCGTTGGTCCTGCTTGCACGTCAACACAGCATCACCGCATCCCTATTACATGTGGGTACCTATACAGGTACCCACATCCCCACCTACATCAAAACGTAAGGTAGGGTTTCTCCCCGTTCATTCATTCCACTTATGACATGACATTTGTAATCTATAAGGTGAAATTAAATCATTGAAAGATGTGTTTTTGATACTTACCCACTTTTCTTGCTATGAATCAGCCAATATTTCACGTTCATTTGCCATGCAGTCGCGTCGAGCGCTGATCATCGCACACGCTTGCGACGGAAGTACCGTGAAAAGTGTGTTGCTGAAATGACCTTTCGTTAGGTAGTCTTCGTCCAGCCATGAATTGATACGTTGTAAATTACTTACGCACATTATTGTATGCCTGTCAAATCGGAAATAAAGTGTGTGCCACTGAGTGCGCTTGAGATGAAACTACCGTATTTTGCTTGCGAATTGTTGTTTTTCAAACTTTTAAAGAATATGGATTTAAAAATTGTAACGACTGATTTTTGAATAGAATTAAATAAAATGAGACCGGCTCCCAGAGAATGGGTGTAAAGTCGGGATGGGTCTTTAGTACTTAGAGCCTCAAAATCATAAAATATTGTCTTTGGCTGAAATTTTTAACTTTATGGGATTTGATACTTACATGTTTCATCTACATTCTCTGAAAATTTCAGGTCCTTAATCAAATTTTTTATGCCGTAAATAATGATTTTTCTAAGCAACCTTCATTTCGGTTTCTACCAGAAACTCAGTAAATCCGCGCTGGCTGATCATGATCGATTGTGAAACGAACGCGCCAGCTATGTGTGTGTGATTCGACCGTACCGCCGCGGCGAGCTGCAAGAAGAAAGCACTAACTAACCTGAATAGAGTTGTATTGTCCGTGTGTTGTACATTTCCGGGAAGCGTTCGCGGCATTTAACTTACTGTATAGTAAACGAGTAGTTGGTTTGTTTATAATTCTATGGGTACCGCATTGAATCGCGCTGGGCATGCCGCAAGTGTGCAGTGTGCGTGTGCAGCGTACCATATCATACGGTATCAAACTGCGCTTTTCTTTTGTCTACCGGTGGTACAGCGGCGGTATGGTGAATATTATGATGCGGGTTTATGGCGGTACGTATACACAATACACCGCGGTTGTAATACATGCACATCAAAGGGCAGCACATGGGCTAGTTTGTCGATCAACTGAGACTTAGGGCTGAGGCTTTGTACAATTACGTAATACCGGCGAAAGCGTTGCTGATTGGCCGATGAATAACAGTATAACTGCGCATGCATTATTTCGTTTGCTGATCGATTACGAAAAGCGGAAAGGTGAAAGCGAACCGTTCAACTTCTCGCTCGGTGTGTGAGAATGCTTTTCTGAATGGATGCAAAACTTTAGAAGCGATTTTCTCCGTTGTTTGACAAATCTCGGGTCTCTGGTCCATGTTATTAATTTGCGTTTTTCTAGCCTTCACGAAACTCATACTTATTAAGTTGTATATCATTTTAAAGCTGAAATCCTAGAGAATTCAAAACACTAACAATCTCAATTTTGATATTCCCGATGAATTACCCAAAGTGACAGAGCCGGTCACAAATACGATGGAATATATTTATTTTTTATGAAAAAACGTACACACACTAAATTAAATTATACATTTTTACTTTGCAGTTTTAACAGTTGATGATGAGCCTTGCTTCCGACCAAAACAAGTTCGTATGATTGATGACGTAATACAATTTGCGCTAGCTACACGGTGAACGCCATTATTACGTGTGCGGTGATGCTGGATTGACGTGCAGTTCAGGACCAACGAACAAAATTGTAGCCCATTTCAATTTAGCTAGGGGCAACGTGACGCCTCCAAATGGAGGATTTTAAACCTGTCATCTAGCACGATCTGCAAAGTTAGGTGAGAAAATAAAAAAACACACAGTGATTAATTTAACGTCATATACAGTCCTACAAAAAAAAACGGGGGTTAGTGAAGTCACTACTGCTATATGGCAGTGTGACTTTTGGGCATACTTGGGCATACTTGGCCATACAGTTTCCCATTCGCTAGTGTACATCGCAACGCAGGCGTGCATCACCGCACACGTGAAAATGGCATTCACTGTGCAGCTAGCGCATTTTTACATACGTCATCAATCATACGAACTTGTTTTGGTCGGAAGCAAGGCTCATCATCGACTGTTAAAACTGCAAAGTAAAAATGTATAATTTAATTTAATGTGTGTACGTTTTTTCATAAAAAATAAATATATTCCATCGTATTTTATTTAATTCTATTCAAAAATCAGTCGTTACAATTTTTAAATCCATATTCTTTAAAAGTTTGAAAAACAACAATTCGCAAGCAAAATACGGTAGTTTCATCTCAAGCGCACTCAGTGGCACACACTTTATTTCCGATTTGACAGGCATACAATAATGTGCGTAAGTAATTTACAACGTATCAATTCATGGCTGGACGAAGACTACCTAACGAAAGGTCATTTCAGCAACACACTTTTCACGGTACTTCCGTCGCAAGCGTGTGCGATGATCAGCGCTCGACGCGACTGCATGGCAAATGAACGTGAAATATTGGCTGATTCATAGCAAGAAAAGTGGGTAAGTATCAAAAACACATCTTTCAATGATTTAATTTCACCTTATAGATTACAAATGTCATGTCATAAGTGGAATGAATGAACGGGGAGAAACCCTACCTTACGTTTTGATGTAGGTGGGGATGTGGGTACCTGTATAGGTACCCACATGTAATGGGAATGATGTGGACCATATACTTTGTAGATGTGTAAAGTGTCAGATATTGCACAAAATGACATTTGAGACTTCAATCCTATAATCTATATCAATATCATTGACATTGTAAAATACAATTGAAAGATTTGTGAAAGTTTGAAAGAAAACGAACACTGTTTACCTAGTGAAAAAAAACGAATATTGAGTTCATATTTTATCACCGAATACTGATGGTCTGCCATACATTTGTCGCAGTAATGAATGATCCGTTTGAGATATTCGCACCCGTGTATGTTTACACACGTAGTACAGAATTCATGGAATTTGCACTCGCTCGGCTCAAAGTTCAATCTCTGGAATGTTCTCACGAGTGCTGCATGCGGACGTTCTCAGCTAGGACAATTGTACTTTTTATCAAAAGCGTTAATCAACGTGATTGAAATAAAAAGATTTAAATGATAAATTGATAATTATCTTCATACTAAAGGCACACATAGGTACATTACAGTAGCATTGTGTGGAGATCAACCTCTTCCGCCTGCTGCACTATCCAAAACATAAACAATTTTTGTCGGCCGATTTCTCCCTAAATTTACCAGCAAATGAAAAAAAACTTTTGTTTATGTGATCCCTAAGTCATATACTTTCATAATAATTACCGACTTTGTTGTTTTGAAGATTGCAAAATGTAGAAACAAAACGATTATTTCCCGTCTGTTTTCATTACCGATGCATCCTAACACACGACGTTCAACTGATGAACGGTACAGTGTATGAATAGGCAGTATGGTAGTCTCCCGTGTATTACCATATATTGCGTGTAAATGGTCCACCTAAGTGGACCATATACTTTGTAGATGTGACTAAAGGGACATTTGAAAAAATCAAACCCTATTTTATTCTTCTTTTACCATAAGGCTATAAGCTAAACAACAGGGTAGAAGAGAAACGAGGAAGCTCCAAGTAATTTTCGTGGATTTGGACACTTTACAGGTATGACTTTAAAATTATATATATGATACGGTACTTACCACCGCCGATTGCATCTCCAATATGTGATCCAACTTCAAGTCATCCATTGACACAGGAGTCGTGCCTGCTGACTGGAAGGAGGCTAACATCACACCAGTACTCAAGAAGGGCGAGCAACACAACCCTGCCAACTACCGCCCGGTGTCTCTCACCAGTGTTTGCTGCAAGGTGTTGGAGCACATCATCACCAGCACCATCATGGGCCACTTGGAACGGAACCGAATCCTGTGTCCACATCAGCATGGATTTCGGAAAAACTGCTCATGTGAGATGCAGCTACTTGAGCTCACCGATGAGCTGAGCAACAACATGGAAGGCAGAAAACAGACTGACATCCTGGTCCTTGACTTCGCGAAGGCCTTTGACAAGGTAAACCATTCCCTTCTGATCCACAAGCTCCACCACTACGGGATCCAAGGAGGCCTGAAGCGATGGATCTCAGATTTCCTCATCGGCAGACGGCAAGCCGTGGTCATCAACGGGGCACGCTCAGACTTCATTGAGGTCAAATCTGGAGTCCCACAGGGGAGCGTCTTGGGCCCATGCCTCTTCCTGGTATACATCAATGACGTTCCCGACAACCTCACCTCACACATCAGATTGTTCGCGGATGACACAGCAATCTATGATGTAGTCACCACTGCAGACGATCAGCAGTCCATTCAGCACAACCTGGATCGTCTCGCTGAGTGGGAGAAAAGATGGGACATGTGCTTCCATCCTGGTAAATGTGTGGTATTGCCAGTCACCCGCAGAAGGAATGTTCTTCAACCTAATTACCAGCTTCACGGTCACACACTCCAAGTTGTCAAGAGTGCTAAATATCTTGGTGTTACAATCTGCACAGACCTCACC